>JABSTQ010005677.1:0-55838 GCA_013358835.2 Ixodes persulcatus | reverse complement strand
TATAAGTACTGCGCTACCTATAAATTACGTACGTACACAAAGCGATAAAAACTGCGCACGCCAGGAGGAGAGTCTGCACATGGTATTGTTCAGGCTCAAGTCACTACAGAAGCAGTTTGATGCTGCTTAAGCATCGACCTTCTGCATTATGGCGAAGCGGCAGGTACGACAGGGCGAACAGTGCGGAGACACAAAGACCCAAGTGACGTATGGATGTCTCATATATTATATACTAAATATTTGTAGTAGCAACCTTCAGGTGGGTGTCAGCACTCGTCATGTGTCCCAATTGTTTTTTTTTTGTCTCGTATGTCGCGCTGTTTTGCTACAAGTACTGCTAATTATAAAATTACGATACGTATAACAAACAATAAAAACTGCGCACGCCAGGAGGAGAACACACCATGGGAGTGCTCCACTGGTGCACGCAGAAGCAGCTTCCTGCTGCTTCTAGCATCGACCTTCTCGCATCATGCGCAAGCCGCAGGTGTCGACCGGGCGACAGTGCGGCGACACAAAAGCACCCCAAGTGACAGTACTTACAGCGCGCCACCGGCGAAGCGCGGAAGTCCCAGAAGTGCCGCGCGAGGGTCGGGCACATCTTAGTAGGACCTCGCACATAGGCGCATTTTCATTAGTTGTCAGGGGCCCTCCAGGTGGAGCAGCCTGTGTCGATGGCCACGCGTTGCGGCGTTTGGGTTTCATTCCGTGCTGACTGTACATACCCTCAGATGGCGTCAGAAATTATACATCTGTCGTATTATCTACATCCGGCCCACAATGCACTCATTGTTATACATTTCTAAATGGTGCTTTTCGTGCACATTCACCCCTGTGAGAGATTCTTTCTCCGATCTTAGACAACTGAAGGAAGTTCTGTGCCTTAATCACTTTGTGCTGCTGGGTAGCGTTTTACAAAGAAATGTTCTATCACTGCTAGGTGTATAGTGTTTTATTATAGACATTCAAGACAGAAACCAGAATTTAACTCGCCTCACTTAGACAGTGTCCAGGCTGTAACGTGGGTTCGCTTTACAGAATTGTTTTGTTCTAAAAAAGAACCTCAGATTATGCCTGTAGTCTCCTTGTCACTGCCGACATAAAAACGTGGTTTGCTTTTGCAATGCAAACTATAGAGACCAATGGAGGTAGATTGTCCCATTTCGTCTGAACTTGCAAGTATGCACACATCGCACCTTGGTCAACGCAGGGCTAGGGAAGAGAGACTTGAGATACACAGCCCTGTAAAGACAATGTTGCATTGCTTTCATTTTTTTTTAGTCTCCATGTGTAGAATTGTGTGGCATGTAGACTAGCTTGTCTGACTGTTCAATGTTTTTTTGGCTAATGTATTTATACTCTTGTCATACCAGCTGCCATGGCGATGGGCTACTCTCCGACGGGAATATGCACATCTGAAAGAGACCTGGTCCGATGAGCATCACAGCTACAACATTGCTGCCACAGTACAACTAGATACAATAGTTAACGGCTTGTTCAAGTGACCAAGTGGTGACAAGGGAATCTCGTGGCCAGCTTCAGCAGGTAGGTTTGTCAACAAGGTGGCAGATTTCACTCTTTGTTTAATCCCTATGGTGCTGTCATTGCCATTCAATGAAATGGAATGAGAAAAGAGGTACTGTAAAAGCCTTGAATCAATGTTTATTCAGCACTCAATTTTAATGAATCTAAACATTGGGGATATCAAGCTTTGCACAACAATTCCAAACAATATGTGATTTCTACAAAACCATGCTGCTAGTTGCGAATTAGTTTTCTCAACTTAATGTGCGGGTTATTGCAGAACCACCATGCACTTTAAGAGATATTAAGCACAAGCATGATGTTGTACTGCTTTGTCATTTAATGGCATCACCTGTCGCCATCCCACACCTTCGTTTCCGGTGCTGGGTGTGTGTCACCATGGATAAAGGGTTTGTGGCTATTTAGTTCCGTTGTAGCTCATGAGGGAATTAAATGTATCTCATTTCCTTCCAGCGGGACCACTGTGAATCCTGTCGGAGAAAAATGAGATGTCTGGCTCCTTCCTGGGTTATGGCAGAGCTAAATCGTCACAAACCTAGACGACACGGGTTCTAACCTAGCCTATGTACAGTCGCACAACTGGTATACTCCGTTCACCCCTAAGCTGACGGTGCAGTGGAAACTACGTGCTTGCTGGACCAGTTGTACGCCCATCATTTGCCATCTGATCACGCTTCCGCCCACATCCATGCGCCGGGAGCAGTTTCCGGTGATGAGAGGTAGGCAGTCGATAGGTCCAGTGCATGTGTAGCTCCCATCGCACTGTCAGCTTGGTGGTGAACAGAGCATAGGAAACGGCTCATTACATTGCATTAGCACTAAATGACAGAGAGCAAGTTTATATGATTTGTTGGCTCATATGAGGCCTCTTATTGAGTGCCACATTGGAGACCTGTGGCCAAAATCAGAACATTTGGGATGGAACCAGCAATCATTAACTGGATTGATTCCCACCTAACAAATTGAAGCCAAAGTGTGGAAAGCAACGTTAATGTTGCAAACCTTCTGCCAGCATATTCCGCTGTAGCTCACAGTTCTGTTTTGAGGTCAGTCTTGACATATATAAATGACATACTACACAGCACACCCCAGAAATACAGGTCGGGCTCTGGGGACGATTGTAATATTTACTCACTGATGAGCACTTTGGATAAGCAAGCATCATTAAATAGGTATGCCAACCACATAGAGGTATTGCGTGTAATATTTTCAAGGTGTTAAAGTCTATCATATAGACCAAGGGTGGCCAAAGTGACATGGGGTTAGAGCCGCAGACAAAACAACAAAAGTTCAAAGAGCCACAGGAAAAGTAAAGGGGGGGGGGGTGGGGGAGGCTGCTTAGAAAAAAAAGAAAAACGATATGAAGGGAACAGTGCTTTCCGAAAAGGACAAGTATAATTTTTCAATACAACAAATAACACTAAGCAGCAGAACATTACTTTAACCGCTGAGAAAAAATGAAAGCTTCGGCTGGTTCGCTAGCCAGCTACTGCCCCGGACGCCCGTTATGCGTATACCGTTCGAAATTATTTTCTAGAACAATAAAGGAAACAGTGTCACTGGTCACATCAATGTGTCAAAGACCAGTTCAGCTGTATCTACGTAGTGTAATACAAGGCTGCCAAGTCTGTGAGCTTTTTCTTCTTAATTCTAAAATTCTTTTCGTCTTTGGAACACAGGAGGGACGCTCACCCGAAAGGAGCGAGCCGCACTTGGACCCGCGATGAGCCGCAGTTTGGCCACCCCTGATATAGACTAACCAGATTTTTATTTAGAAAAGTTTACTGCAAGGTAAATAACACATCAGCATTCACCAAGTTCCCTTTTCTTTCACATCTATATATTTTTCTAATTTATGCTTTGTTGTCCACCTTCTCACCCTGGAATAGTGCTTTACCCTTAAAGGGATAGTGAACAGAAATTTCGAGCTCACAAAACAAGGCTGGACGGATAGGCGGGACGCTGCAAAACCCCAAAACAACACTCATACAGCGATATCTAACAGATCGCTGTATTTTTGGAAAAGAAGTGCGAGAGTGAACACGGCCGACGAGACAAGTCACGTCACGATTCCCATTCCCTCTCCTTCTCGCTACGTCCCTTCGAGCTAGTGAACCGAAACGAGGAGGAGAGAAGCGAGGCCGCTTCCCCTCATTCTGAAATTCTGCCGGAGGACAATGACGTCAAAGACCTCGCTTGATCGCGCCCTTCTTTTCCAAAAGTGCGGCCATCCGTTTTGTGATATTGATGTATGAGTCATGTTTTGGAGTTCCTAGCATCTTGTTCAACGCTCATGCATCCTTATTTTGCGAAATCCAAATTTCGATTCGGTATCCCTTTAATGGGGCACTAAAGCGTGTTTTTAAAGTCTCGTTCTGTGATCATACCTCAATCTACAAGCACTAATCATCCTAAAAAACTATAAATTACATTCATCCGTGGCCGATTCGTATCTTAAGAAAGTGATAAAAGTTCCAGACTCTTACCATCGTCGCAGAATGACAGATAGCGCTACCGAACCTTGCTGAATATGGTCGAACGACGGACGGCACGTGTCAGCCACTCGCGAGCGATGGGTTCTCGCTTGGACGAGCACGACTGGTCGGCAGCTTGTCCACGGTGGACTCCATCGCTCGCGAGTAGCCGACACGCGCCATCCGTGGTTTGACCGTATTCACCAAGGTTAAGTAGCGCCATCTGTCATTCTGCGCTGACGCTAAGTGTCGCGAATTTTGATCACTTTTTTAAGTATGCAAATCGGCCGCAGATGAATGTAATTTCTGTTTTTTTTTTAGGATGGTTAGTGCTCGTAGATTGAGTTATAACAATAAAACGAGGATCTCAAAGAGCACTTTAGTGCCCCTTTAAGACAAGGCTGCGCTGCGGCAAAGTGACATATGCAAAATTGCAATGCCTACTCCACGGGTGTAGCTTCCCGGCAGTGCACCAGTGCGTGGTGTGAGAAGTGCACTCAACGGAAATAATTAGACTGCCCGAACATACCACGTACAGTGGAGATATCACGAAACATCCGAGTACTGAGTCATGTTCGGTGTGTAAATCGAATGAAATCACACGTTATTCTAAGCGATAACCGGAAGTTCTGAACAACTCGCACAATGTTACAGGAACAATCTGGCAGTAGTGCGACGTCTGAACTATTAGTTCGGTAGTTATATAAACGAAAACTTCCTTATGGTGCAATGTAGACATAAATTCGTCACATTTTGGTGAAATGTAGCGGGGTAAACACTTTGGCGGAGCATACACATCAATGATTTTCCCCTTGGAAGGCATTCTTGCACATTCCGATCCAAATTTCCCATCCTCAACTTTCTTCCTAAGGTAGCATGCAGCAGGACTTCAAGGGATAACTGTCTGGTTAGGAAGTAACTTTGCTGCTAACTTAAAGGACCCCTGAAAAGAAAGAAAATGTTTTTTTTTTTAAACAGTCTAGTTGGGACACATCTGCTAAAAAAAATTACACACAAAAAAGGTTGTTTAGAGCAATATTGATTGCGAGAAATTTAATTGAAATTGTGCGCGAAGTCCATGGCGTCACGGGTCATTCCAAAATGACCATCTCGGTCGTGAAGGCGAAGGCGATCAACCTCTCCTCCACGCGCCTGAAATGCCGAGAGAAAACAAGTGGTAAGGGACGTGACTGCCGACTAAATCGCGTCTTGCGCCGTCAATATTGCTCTAAAAAAACTTTTCCTCGCGTAAACTTTTTTTTGACACGCGTGTACCAACTAGTATAGTCGGTGACAGGTCGAGAACGAAGTGGAATCTCCTCCCACCCCTTTCCACTTCAGCGGAGCGAACGGTGGAGAGGAGGTCGCCTCCTCTCCAGCGTTTGCACTACTAAAGTGGAAAGAGGTGGGACGAGCTTTTACATCGTTCTTGACCTGTCACCAACTATATTGTTAAAAAAAAACTGTTTTTTTTTCAGGGGTCCTTTAAAAGGGCGAGTCTCCCACTCCCACTTAATGGATTGATCAGGACGCACCAAGAACAAGCATAGCGACCTACAATCTGTCTTGCATACAACAGGTTTCATATCTCCATGTTTGAATTTCCTTTCCTGCACATTGGTTCAAGAGTGGCTTGGATTGACTGCTTGGTCTTTCTTTCCCCATCAGGCAGGCAGTCTTACAGTCTACTTCAAGCATCTGCAATGCTACACAGTAGACGGAACGTGCCAAAGGCCCGGTTGATGGGCAGGATCGGGCTGCATTATCCGGTTCTACGCAATCGACCTCTGGGAAGCAAGCGTCTGCATGATCAAGTGTGGTTTCTTGGCAGATGATTGCCTGCAACACTGGAGTTCTTCAACTTATGTTGTGAATGTCTCGAGAAATATTTCTTGGAAGCAAGACCTTGAACTTCACCTGGAACTCTGACGTAACTTGTGCATGCTCATTTCATTACCTTCTGAAGACTGTGCCTAAAAGAACTGCTGGAGAATGGCGGTTGAGATGAAGGCGTTACAAGATGGGTCATAGGAGCCGCCATGTACTAGTGCAGATTTTCTTGATCCCGGTGGGGCTCGTTCTAGAACTTCAAGCAAAGAGACCAAGCAGAGGGGGGAAAATGTTGCTTTGGTCGCAATGTCCCAACTTCGAGTTCCTTGAAACTCCTTCGACTGACTTGCTAGTGAGCCGCAGCAGAACAGGCATCTGTGGTGCCCACCTTCCACTGCTGTAACACTGCCAGGATTGAGACCAGGGGTTCATCCATGATTGTCAATCTGGGAAGGTGTTGCTAATTCTGGGAAAGGCCTCCCGAGGGGTGTATAGCATAGATTTGCGTACTTTGAGTAGAAAATTCTTATAGCGTCATCGCACTAGAGCGACAAACACCGAGTTTTGTCCAGCAACACCACAAAGTTTTGTGTTTCTGATGCTGTTCCACTGCAATGACCAACACCCGCGACAAACTCCGACAAGCGCTGACAAACCATCGACGACGGACGAGTTCTTGTCTGTCGTTGAACTTGAAGTGCAGCAAGCAGTCCCACCGAGGAACATCTCTCCGGGACAAACTTAATTTTCTCTCCCGCTTGTGCCTTCTGTTGCTGTCCTTCCCACCCTTCCTCCCATTCCTCCCATGACTCAGTCCTTGGCGGCTACTGATCGTTCCCGCTCCCGCAGTTCCGATTCCAGGATTGCACGTAGTGGTCGCGGGCGCGACTTGCTTGCTTGATGTCGTGTTGCAAAAGTGAATTTGCTGTGGCTGGTTTTGCTCGCGAAAACTTGGTACGCGAGTTGGTGCTTGAAGATGTTGAAGTCTACGCCCATGCATCAAGATGAATACACCCATGTGCGAGGACTGACCAAAGTAAGACCGCTCACCACAAAGTGGGACACGACATTCCACCAGTTCCACGGCAAGCCGTTCCGGCAAAACGAGAGACTTGTCATTCGTTCTGTGATTGTCCCCCATAAAACGTCCCCTTGTACTGTCCCCATTAAAACGCCTGCCCTCAGTCATTCGGATATGAAATTAAAAACGTCCTCAAATCGACGTGACATTCCGTGGCGCCCACCTGGAATGCTTCGAACGACCCAAAAGTTCGGAAAAAGTTGGGTGTCGATTGTCACGACTGTTTTTTGGGAAAGTCGCCAACGGCAAATGAAGACAAGCGGAAGCTTTAAACAAGAAATAAAGTAATCGTCTCCACTTTCACCATGTTTGTCGGCGCGTTTTACGCCCAAAGAGAAAAACACGAAAACCGCGTCGCCATACTCTGTTTGTCTCTGTATTTTTACAGTCCTTGTCCCCTTGTTCTGCGTCGTGTCCGCCAGGTGGGACGGCGGACTCCGACAAACAGGGTGCCTGTCGGTGTCGTATGTCGCTCATTGTCGTCTGTCGCTGTCGCTTGTTGCTGTTGCTCTAGTGGGACGCGGTTATTAGGGACTCGGCCTGGGGTATGTTAGGGGTGTGTGCGTATAAGTCGGTGGTCGTGAGAACCAGCAGCATTGCATTAGTTGTGCTCAGTGTCCTGGATCTTGTGTGGATCTGCCTGTAATTTATGGGGCCTTTAGAACTTCACAATTACACAGTGATGACGATCAGCAGCTGTAAATTGATGGGACCGAAATAAAGATGACAAAACTAGACTGTAGCTGGAGTCTACCACTAGCATGGAGAAGCTATCAATAGCATGGACTTCAGATTCACACAAGAATGTCCCGTGGGTAACAGGATTGGATGCACAAGTAATTCTGAAGATGGCTTTAATACTTCCGTTCTAATTCCCTTGGACCTCCACAGGCTGAAAGGGCAGGTGACATTGCAGGTAACTGAACAGGTCGCATACCTATGTATCGAATGCAGAGAGAAGGGAACAGTGAACAAAAAGGCACCAGGACAAGGTCCATATCTTTTGAAACCGAGTTCTGCATGGGTTTTTATATTGTACTTCATTCTCTGCCCCTTGGGGTAAAAAAGACGTATTGGAGCAGTCCTAGCTCACCTCCAGTGCTGATCAAAGTAACACGATGTGAAATAATGATAGGCTAAGAAACAAACAGCTTGAAACCAATTTGCGTCCTTTTAATTTCACAAAACTCGGTATGCGCAAAATAGCCTAAAACTGGTACAAATCAAAGCAGTCTGTGCAATAAAACGTGAAAATACGGCAGAAAAAGTAAACACTTGCGCGGTGTAAAACCGCGGAAGAAACTCCGTTCATGGCAATCTTTTTCAGCGACAAACAAGTGTTCATTAAGCTGCGAAGCATTGAAGTGGATATAAAGTCTGCATAGCACTTCAGAGCAAGAAAAACAGCCAATTAATTGAGCGGTACAATTGACAGCATTGCGGGCGCTACGCGGGCGTGTGGAAGGCTACAAGGCTTACTTTGACAAAAGCCACACGGAAAACGTAGACACCAGTCACACACGCTGTGCAGGGCTCTCGTTCTCGCTTCTTAAATACGGTTGAAAAGCACTGCGCATTAGCACTGCAAGCACTCCACGTGTACACGGTTTCAATTACAGAACAGAGCAGCGAGGCCTACTTCATTCGAGCGTAGTAGAGAATCGCCGAGGTTGGAGCAGTCGGACTGTGGACATCGGCATGCTCGAAACTTCTGCTACCGAACTTTATGCGCGTGATAAGCGGAATAACTCAATGGATATGCACTGGCAGATGAAACAACGCGTACTCTACACAACAACGCGTCCACTAAGTCACCACGGCACCAAAGTATCCGCCGGAGTGTGGCAGACGCTCCTGCCGGCAACCGGCGCCGCCTGTGCGTCGCCGTCAATATTTTGTGCGGCGGTAATCTGGCCAATCAGAGCACGCCGCTCCGCGGCAGATCTGGAATGGGCATGTTTTGGGAATACGCTTCCGGGCCGCCATAGCCGACCTTCAGTTTGTCGCCGTTGCTCGGCGTTGTGTGCTGCACCGGCCACCATCGGAGCTTTGTTTTCGTGTTCTTTTACGTTTCGCGTTGAAATCTTGTGTTTTCTTTAGGTCTTTTCGATATTTCAGGCTTCCATTGAATCATTTGATATCTATATTTCAACATAGCTCTTGTTTTTGTCTTATTTATGGAATGGAATCGGACAGCAAATGGATCGACGATACAAGATTATGGCGTAGGCTTCAGAGACCATGTAAGTTCATCACATTCTTTCGTTTTTGTCGCTAATAAAGGCAGTCAACACCATTGCGATATATGGAAATTTCAACTGACGCAGTAAGGCTATCGCAGTTGTGCTTTTCGCCGCCGTTTCCGTAAGTAAAAGCCGAACCGCATGTAAGCGATTTCGCGAGCGATTTTGCGATCGACGGCGACAACGACGGGAGTCAGTGACGAAGATTTCTCACTGTCGCCCGTCGCGTCGCTCGGTTTTTGGATTTCTAGAAAACGTCGCTCATCGCCTTGGCCGCTTGCTCCCGTCGCTTTCATGCAGTTTGCCTCGTCGCGCGATTGACCGAGCGACAGCGAAGCGGGTCGCCGTCGCTTGTCTCGTCGCTCGCCAAATCGCTTACATGAAGTTTATACCTAATTACTTTCGATGCGTACAGCACTGAACCATTGGCGCCTCGATATTAAGTACAAACCGCATGCAAGCGATTTGGCAAGCGACGGCGACCCCCTTCGCTGTCGCTCGGTCAGTCACGCGACGAGGCAAACAGCATGGAAGTGACGGGAGCAAGCAACCAAGGCGTTGAGCGACGTTTTCTAGAAATCCAAAAACCGAGCGACGCGACGGGCGACAGTGAGAAATCTTCGTTACTGACTCTCGTCGTTGTCGCCGTCGCTCGCGAAATCGCTCGCGAAATCGCTCGCGAAATCGCTTACATGCGGTTCGGCTTTTACTTACGGAAACGATGTCTAAAGCGCAGACATGCAGCGAAAAGCACAACTGCGATAGCCTTACTGTGTCAGTTAAAATTTCCATATGTCGCAATGGTGTTGACTGTCCTTTAATAGCGACAAAAACGAAAGAATGTGATGAACTTACATGGTCTCTGAAGCCTAGGCCATAATCTTGTATCGTCGATCCATTCGCTGTTCGATTCCATTTCATAAATAGGAAAATACAAGAGCTATGTTAAAATATCGATATCAAATCATTAAATGAAAGCCCGAAATATCGAAAAGACCTAAAGAGAACACAAGATTTCAACGGGGAACGTAAAAAAAACCCGAAAACAAAGCTCCGGTGGTGGCCAGTGCAGCACACAACGCAGAGCAACGGCGACGAACTGAAGGTCGGCTATGGCGGCAGGGTCACGTGACGTCAAGATGGCGGCGCCCATGAAATGTCGCCTGAAAGGGTCTATACATGACTGTGTTAGTTTCTCGCCTAATATTTCTTCTCTTGCGAATTCATATATCATTGACTCCAGTCCGGCTTGTGCCATATCATCTAGGTAATTATTTTTCATTAAACTAGGTATTGTGATGTCTAGATTAATATCCCCTACAACTATTAAGTCTGGGTCCTTGTTGTCGTTTAGCCATTTTTGATATCATCTAGAAATGTGTTTACATTTCCCTGTGGTGCTCGATATAATCATAATATAGAAGTTTTCTTTCCGTGGTATTCAATTTCAATGTGAAGTGCCTCCGTTAAACTAACATTTACTTTCCGTGTTGGGTTATTTTCCATTTTTGATTTATCATGATCCTGACACCTCCTCCTCCCTTCCCGTCTCTATTATGCGAAAACGTTTCAAAATTATCTAGAGAGAACAAGTTCTCTTCATCAGATGTAATATTTGTTTCTGAAAATACAATTACGTCTATATTGTCCAGATAAGTGTTTATCAAACTGTATATTTTATTAAAATGTTTTTTAAGACTGCGTACATTGGTGTGTAAAAGAACAAAGCAAAACTCGTTAACAGTAGCGTTTATACTATCCCACCACTTTTCAAAAGAAAGACATGTTTGTTTCGTTTCCATGTCTAATACGGTGAATATACTACCCTATTTAATTTTTGCAAGGTCACTTTCATGCTCGATTCTTAGAGTCGGGTCGCCTTCTTGTTTTCGCACATACGAGCATCCTTCTTTATGCCAGATAAACTTGTACCCGAGGTGTTTTGCTTTTGTTCTGACATCAAAGAACAACTTTCGGTTTGAAGCGGTCAAGTTCTCTTCTAGATAGACGTTGAAAGTGTGTAAGGTATATAAATAATAAAAAAAAGATGACGTACTGCTGTACGCGAAGGCCTACATCTTCTAGACCATGCCTATGAACGCTCTGTTACGTAAAGTGTGAGTAGTTTGGCTCAGCAATATTAAAGCTAGTTCACGCATTTGCGTTGGTTGTGTTCACAGGAACCAAAACGACACCGACGATGTAAGCACTGGGATAGAGATAAATCATGATTGCTTCACAAAGCTACTTATTTCCTTGTTTGCCATGTTCTGCACTTTGAAAAGTTATCCCAGTGACTTTGTCCTTGCTTTCCTTTGGATCGCTCTGAGTGCAACCAACGAAACTGTCTGAACCAGGCTTTACTTACATTTGTGAGTACAGTTCACAAGTTTCATCTAGGGTGCCACTGCCCCGGCGGCCAACCTCAGAAACGAAAAGAGTAGGGGATTGTTTTGCTGTGTAGGCTCGCAACGTAGTTGACGGACGCTCGCCAACACCGCAACTATTGACGTTACGCAAGCATAGTATGATAAACGGGCAACGTAATGTGCTACTAAACCCCACGAGCCAAAAGACAAGTCGAAGAAAGCACGTCATGCGTCCACTCGTCACCGGATCCGCCGTTCGATGGTGATTGTTCGGCCCATTGGCATAAGGTTTCCCCGTCCAAGGAGCTTTGCTTCTGCTTGACTCTGAAAACATTTTCGCGGTGGGTGTGCTTGGTGGTTGTACGATTTTCACGGAGCTGCCTTCGGACGTGAAAGAGGCCGTATGCGTAAAAGTCGTTGAGATAATAATTGTCGATGCTCCCCGCTTGTTGAGATAGCACTAGCCCTAAACGAAAGTTGTCACCGTCGACGGATGGTCAACAAGCGTTCCCGTGGAGACTCTGAAGATTAATTCTCACAACAAAAGTGGGTTAAACATTGCATTATTTCGGCCAACTCTGCGTCATGTGTTTTGTTCGAAAACCTTTGCACAGTTACTTTTGCAGTTGGCGTGTTTCTTCGAATGCATTTCGCGTTTGACGGCGCTTTTTATCAGGGCTTGTTTTTATCGCGTAGTGAGAAGTTGCTGAGGAGTTCAAAAACGTATTGGTAGAAGTGCAATCGGTCCTGCATCTTGCAGTTCGCTTGATTCCGAGCACAGCATAAGTACCCCCCCCCCCCCCCTGCCGACTTGAAATTATACTGTTTGACGTCGAATAAAGGTATTTTTCAGGGATTGACTCCTCATGATATTTGAAGCAGTGTAAAAAAATTGCACATGAATGCAATGTTTGGCCGTGTGTTGTGCACATAATGTTTGCGATACCGAGCAAAATATACGGTAATGATTCGGAGCTTCTATGGAACTATTCGTTTTTGCAAAGTGACAATGTAGCTATCCAATTTCGACCCATTGCATAGTAATATGCGGATAAACAAAATAGAGATTTGATGTTCATGAAACTGAAATGATCTTAGCCCTCTTCTCTGGTTCGTTGTTTCCGAACATTTTCGGCGCTTACCCAAGGGGGACATTGATCACGGTTCGTTCGCTCGTCTCACGCAATGTCTCCGACCGCCTGTCTTCTGTACCGTACTGCTTGTTGGCGGACAACGCTTACCAGATAAAACAAATCGTGGCATAACATATATCACGTTTAACGCAGCGGCGCCTCGTTTAGTATTCATAAGACGTACTATTGATACCTTTATTATTATGAATATATATTAATAATAATAAATATTAATAACTTTATACTAAAGAAAAAGAGAAACGCAAATAATCATAAATGCCTGCAAGAATTTTCCAAGTTGGTTCCAATGCCAAGGTTCAGCTGCCTCCCTGCTTTTCTTTTTAATTGGCTTTAAGAACTAAAGGAAACTCTTGGCCAATTACGGCCTCATTATTTATTTTACATTGGCTTTAACATGTTATACCGTCAGGTGGTAATGATAGAGAGAAACAGTTTATTTCCTTTATTTTTTAGCTCTCACTTAGAAAATTTAATTGTGTATCAAAGTGGTTGTGGCGCTATCTTTTTATGCTTACGTTGCGCTGCCAGTAAGCAATGGGTATCCTCAAATGTTGTACTGGCTGCCCGTACGTCATAGAACCAAAATCGACTGCCCATCGCAACACACTTTCTGTCGGAAGACATTTCTTGCCGAAACCCACTGCCCAAGGCGAAACGGTCCCTCGCAGGAGCGATTTGGCCTGAGTTCTCTGAAACACCCTGTATATATATATATTATGGTAAGTTACACACAGTTACAAACACACACACACACACACACACACACACACACACACACACACACACACACACACACACACACACACACACATATATATATATATATATATATATATATATATATATATATATATATATATATATATATATAATGTTTTTGCTAGACCATAAAACGGGTAGATATATTATTTATTTATCGGTTCGATTTAAATTTTAAGATTTGCGTTAGCGAGGGCATTCCGGCCCCCTATCGAAAAGACCACCAGGAAAACTCCTGGTGGTCCATCAGGCTGATGGTCTGACGTGTTTTGGGACATTGGGGATCTGATTGCCTGATGGTGTCATAGTGTGATGGTTTGATGGTCTGTCGTATTTTGGGACATTGATGGTTTGATAATTTGAGGTTTGATGGCGAGATGGTTTTATGGTGTGATGGATTGTCGGAATTTGGGACATCTGATGGCCTAATGGTTTGATGGTTTGTTGGTCGGTATGAATTTAGAATCACACATATGTATCGGCAGAAGACAAAGATTCCATTACAGTCAATTGTGACATTTATTCTGTGCCCATTATTATTTCAAAAAGGAACATCCGAAGCGGGTACCTTCTGGAATCCCGTAGAAACCTGAAAGCAAAATTTGTATTTAGGTTATGGCATGCTATTATTTCTATCTGGAAATGATTGAACACTGAATTATTAAACCGCAAAAACAAAACGGGAGAGAAATGGGCCTAAATCCACTCACTACTTTCGAGACTCAACGACACGCAGCAACTTCATCGGTGTCCATTACGTGGCTATCTACACTCTGTACCCATTATCCATGCTGGGAATTACGGCGTCGTGCGACAGCGTGCAATATACCAAACCTCGTCGGCCCGAGAATGCAGTAAGCCTCGTATAACCGCATTTGCGGCTTCGTAAACATTTTTCCTCGCAAACATTTAGTTCACAGTACACGTACGGCTAGTAAATGAATTTCCCATCAAGCAAAGTGCGCTTCTCGGCACATTCTCTGCCACTTAGATTGTAAACATGATCTACTTGACATACAAAGCAGATCAACAAATTGTTTCACCAACGGGCAAGAAAACAATTTAAGACAAAACTATGGTTGCAAAAACATACCTGAGTCTATAAGAAGGTGTCTTCGTTACCTTTCGAGTATCCTAGCACAATTGTTGATTCGGATTATTACGGATTGAACACCATGTTATCGAGCTTCGCCGCTGTCAGCGTGACATACGAAATGTAATTCACGAATACGCGACGACATGAGATCATTGGTGCCTTCTCTCGGCCACTGTTGGAACCTCCCGAGTATATTCACGTTCTTTCCACCGCCGTCGGATGTCATGAGAAGCACCATCAGCCTTTTTGCGTTCTGATGGTCTATCCAGATATCCTGATGGCTTCACCCGGGTAACATCAAAACGTTTCGATGGTCCGTCAGTCACCACATAAAACGTTTTGAAGGTAACTGAGCTACAAACAGAAGCCTTCAACGGTCCACCAGACACCATCAGGAAATGTTTGATATTCTAACAGGAACCACCAAGTAATCCCGTCGGACCATCGACAGTTAATTCTGATGGTAAGAGCGTATATGCGTGTGTGTATGTGTGTATATGCATGTGATCAGTTTAACCTTGCTTCTGATCGAGTCAAGAGGAATATACACGCGCCCAGAACCCCTGCAACCACGCGCGCACACGACTGATCGAATATTGTCGTCGCATATAAGAGTCGCTGCAGAATATAATTCGTGTAACGTGCTTTCATGGTACAAAGCACTTTTGATGATCCATTGCCTGATGGTCTGACGGACCATCAGGCGCCGTTATGAACTTCTGGCGGACCGTCAAACTCTTTTGATTGTCCACTAGGGAAGTCTGATGGACCATCAGATGCCATTGGTGCTCCTGATGGACCATTGAGGCGCTTTTGATGATCCATCATACGCCATCAAGGGAGTCTGATGGACCATCAAAATCCCTTTGATGGTCTATTTGGAGGGTCTGATGGGCCATCAGGCGCCATCAAGGAGGGCTGGTGAGTCATCAAGGAAGCTTTATGGATCATCAAGGCAGTTTTATGGCCATCAGGGAAGTTTGATGAGCCACCAGAGAAGTTTGATGGACATCAAATTTTTTGTATGGTCTTTTTCGATACGGGGGGGGGGGGGTAAAACATTTTAATATAATATACTTAAAGAAAACAAACGCAAAGTAAGTAAACTTATAAACAGAAGGCATGAGGCAGCGGTGAGCATAGCTTTACTTATCCGCTGTCTGAAGGCAGTGAATTATAAAGAGGAACTATGTTGTGGGGAAGATAATTTCAAGCTTTGGCGGCTAGTGGAAAAAATAACATGAAGAGGTCACTTGTTTAGTCTTGATGCTCGACGTGTTTAATAAAACGCCCGTGCGATACAGAACTCAAGCAAATGACGAGTTGAATATGGAATAATATATGGTAATAAGATTGACTTGAATTCATAATGAACAGAAGGTTAGGGCAGAAACGAGCTGGTGGTATTTGAACATAGTAAAAACACTCCGAGAAGAGACGAGGTGCTTGAGGACTGTGTTTGTCCGCCATTTTCGTTTACAGTCTCAGGGTACTTTTACTATGTTGAAATCCTAATACATTTTATGAAAACGTGGTAGAGCAAAAAGCGTTTTGCGAATGGAGAGGTTATCTAGACGATCTCGTATTTTTAAACCTCTGATATTTGTTTCATACGAATAATTCAATAAATAAACTAGACTGCCCGATTTTAAACTGATTCTAGGGGATACATAAAGTAACTCTGGTATAGGTCCCAAATGGCGGAGGCATATTTGTTTGTTTGGGCTGCTTCTCAGGCAGTAAGTTTTACGTGGGATGATGCAAATTTGAGATTACGTTTTAGTTGGCACCGTGATAGAACAGCACGCGACAAAACAGCACGCGACAAAACAGCACGGTCAAAACAGCACGCGTCCAAACAGCACAGCGTCAAAACAGCACGGCGACAAAACAGCACTTGTCAAAATAGCACGCGACAAAACAGCACAGCGCCAAAACGGCACAGCGACAGAAGAGCACGTGCCAAAACAGCACGGCGTCGAAACAGCTCAGCGTCAAAACAGCAAAAAGACAAGACAGCACAGCGCCCCAAACAAAATGTGTTTCGGAAATTATTGCGGTAAATATTTGTAGACTCATAAACTTCTCGGTTCTTTTCAGTTTATTGACGAGAATCAGTATCCTGACGAAAGTGTAATATTTAAAAGCGTTTGTTTAAAATGTATAGTGAGTTAACCAGGTACTGATATTTGTATTTGTTGTGGTAAGCCGACGCTACTTGTTCTGCAAGACGCACTGGGGCCCTGTCGTGATCTGACATTATTTTCGTGTGCTCATATTTGTACACAGGACGAACATGAGCTTAACTACCGCTTCGGTCAGAAAGGCAAATGTCAAAATCCAGACATTTGCAAGCATTGTACTCAGTGCGATTTTTCCCCATTTTCACGACTGCGAGAGGTGGTAAATTCGCGACAACCACAGAAACGGCTATAAAACAATCGTATTTATTCCCTTCTCTAGTAGACGGAAGCTAGGGTTGTTAAAAAGTGTGCGGCATTTACGGGCGCGCTTGATTTGCATTGTGCAGTTCACGATTAGATTTTCTTCTTCCCTATCCCTATCAGGTCTCTATCAGGCCAAAAACCCAGATTTCGACCTGAAGACCCCTGCGTCCGCGGAGCTTTTGTTGAACGTTGAACCGACCTTTGAGACAAGCTGAAAACTGCGAAAGGAAGTGGTCATATAGTCAGGAATGAGTCGCATCCCCCACCCCCCCCCCCCCCACCCCTCCAAACGCCCTCGAAAATACTGACCTTTTTTCAATTAATACTGACCTTTTATTTTTCTGCTGACTATAAACAACACGGAAAAATCCGACAAACACACCAACAAGAGCTTCGCTGAAGGAGGTTCGAACAATTGCAGTCGTTTGTTTAAAGCTTTCCGCTTGTCACCTTACGGGAATGCTTAACGCTGGATACCGATCGGTAACTCCTGTTGTGATAAAAATCGTGGTCCAATACCAACTGCCGTGCCTTCTAAACTGTGGGTCCGACAGATCCAGTTTTTTTTTTTTTTTGTGGTTATAAGTTTAGTCATCTTCAGCATTAGTTTTATTATGTGGACAGCTACTAGTATTCATCATTGTAACTGACTCTTGTAGCCTCGTGAAAAGCCCGAGGGAGGGTCGTGACGCGATATTTTTTTTTTTTTTTTGGAAGGGGGGGGGGGGGGGGGGGGGGGCTTCCGGGTTGCGGAGTTTGGTAAGCTCTGAAATAAGCAATAAATTCCTTAGTAACCTAGGGACAATAAATGAAAAGGTCAAGGAGGTTGGATATTATTCGTGCAGAGAGAGGTGAAGAACTGCAAGTTGCTATATGCGTGCTGTTTTGTCGCCGTGCTGTTTTGACGCCGTGCTGTTTTGACGCCGTGCTGTTTTGGCACGTGCTCTTCTGTCGCTGCTGTCGTTTTGACGCTGTGCTGTTTTGTCGCGTGCTATCTTGACTCGTGATGTTTTGTCGCCGTGCTGTTTTGACGCTGTGCTATTTCGACGCTTGCTGTTTTGACCGTGCTGTTTTGACCGTGCTGTTTTGTCGCGGGCCGTTTTGTCGCGTGCTGTTCTGTCGCGTTCCCGTTTTAGTTACCCAGTGACCGCTTAGCTTCGGAGGCTACATGGTTAACATGTTGTTTCCATGAGAGGGTATATATAGTAAAGTGCACTCCGGAGCGTTCGTAACTAGATGGGGGTGAAATTTTAATTTATTTGATAAAATAGTCGAATATTGTGGGGTTAGATTGCCGATGAAATGAAAGTAAGGTACCGTTTGATCAGTGTAAGGAGATTTATTTATTTATTTAATTTAACCAGCAGCGCTCAGAAGGATAATATTACAGGGAAATGAAATGTACTAATATACACATCTTCACAAGTATAGAAGGAAATATACACAAAAATATACGCATAAATGTACAGGCCTTAAAAACGTCGCTATAAAAACGCATGACATAAGGGAAGTAGCATCGATCACTTTCGCTTAACAATGAATATAAAAAAACATGCGATTTGAAAACATCGATATAATATTACAGTGTAGTCGAGTCAAATCTTTGACTGGCGCAAAATGAGTTGCATCAGTTTTAAATCTGGTCCTACGTGTTATTAATAATGCAATACTTAACTCAATTGTCGGCAGATAGACGGATACGGCAGGATACCGAAGTCACGCACATAATTTATATAAGACGACACAAACAGCTGTTTTCTTTTTTCACGAACATTGTCTAGTCAATATCCTGTTAGAGGGGAAGTCGATGTGTCCAATGAATTTTCTTCTACAGTTCTATGATGCTTGGGTATGTGTATACAGAATAACTAAGAATGAAATTAGGGGGATCAGTGGCCGAGTGCGCTAGCGCACCGCAGCTCGAAGCAGGTGGAGCGGAAGCTTGCTGCGAAGAACCCAGGATCCTGGACTAAATCTAAAGGAGCTAGAGTTTCTAAGTGGAGATGGAACGCAGCCATCTTCAGTTCAATTCCCCTCCCTGTGGGCTTAGATCTGGGTGAGCATCGTACAGGCATGTTGTCGTGTATCCCTACAGCGCGATGCACGTCAAAAAAAAAAAAAAAACCAGGCTAAGAGTTGTACTGTATAGGCCAAATTTATTGACTACAGCAGAGACACCAAACGCCCATTAGGGCTACTAACTTCTCTCTCTCTCTGAGCAAACACACCACACATTTACTTTAGTAACTTCTTTCGCGATAAATTAGACATGCTCAGTTTGTTGAGTTTTATACATGTACAGTGGCCAAATTTGTTTAATAATCTCAAGCGAGCGTTGACCGCCGGGACGGCCAGTGCCGTACAGCGGATGCGTGCGGCGATAAGGGAGAGATTAAGCGTGTGCGCACAAAGCCCTTTCTGGTGGGAGCGTCGTCTGCTAGGCTATTCCGTTGATCGCACACAGCCCCTGCTCCGTGGCAAAAGAGGGCAGGGCGCTTGCAATGTCGAAGTGCATCGCCGATACGCCCCTCCTCTTGGAACGCGTTCACATCCTTGCACAATCGCTATTGACGTTAGCCTGTGTATCCCTTTGCACGCCGACTCCCACAACAGGTTGTACGGGCACTGCATATATCCCTTTGCATCATAGGCACCGGCAACGGCCAGGCGGCGCCCAGGGTCGTCATACCCTGTCTCGTTGAATTCGGCGAACAGCCCCAACGAAGGCTTCGTTCCGACGTGCAACACCACACATATTGGAGCATACGGGCTGATACTTCTCGGAGTTGAGGAGGTTCCATTGGCTCCCCAGGGCCGTAGCTTCCGCTCAAATATGCGCTGGGATACCCGTATTTCCCGCTGGTCATAACGTTTGATGCAAAGGGTGAGTCGCTAGATACCAAACAGCATTACTATTGGCTAGATGACGACAGCAACAACGCAGTTGATAATACACAACACCAAGCGGAAACTCTGTGTACACTCCGTTTCACTTTGTGTTGTGCCGCAGCCGACGCTACGAGCAATCTTGGCCAGTCCATCGCTAAAAGTGTGTCACGTGGCCTTCTCGTGGGGTACAACTGCAAGTGGAAGCACGACGTCACGTGGCAGGGTGAAAGCACTGGATTGGTTTTGATGGCTCGTAGCATTGGCTGCGGTATATAGTTTAATGCATCGTTGCATTCAGTTTGTTGCGTCACCGTATTTTTTATTTTTGTTGGTGTTCACAAAATAAACGCAAACATGAAATGAAAAAAAAAAGTAAATTAGACTTGAGATAACGTCCGGTTTATGCCACGCCCACGCCTGAGCAGTATCACACAAGCAAGCGCTGTTCAGATCTTTGCTCATTAGCTAAGCCAGCCGATCATGAACAGGGGCTGTGTGCGGTCAACAGAATGGCCTAGCAGATGACGCTCGCACCGGAAAGAGCTTTGTGCGCACGCGCCTAATCTTTCCCGTGTCGCGCATCCCTCCGAGGCACAGCGCTGGCCGTCCGGCAGTCAACGCTCTCTTGATATTATTAAAAGCTTGGGCCACTGTACATGCGAGCTTAATGCAATCACGAAAAAAATAACGTTCGAAGTGTGCATTGAGCGACATCTGAATTCTTTATGTTTTCTGACATATTCTCTTGTCGCGGAAACCTTTCACCTTGGGGTATTTTCAATAATTTCGACATACTGTTTTTCTATAAGCGAGGTATGAGCTCATGGTAAATAGGCTTGAGGTGTCGTTGGACGTTGTACGGTAACTACATGTCAGCGGATATCGCATTATTGTTAACTCTAAATAATTATTCATGATAGTTGCCCAAGCACTTTTATATTTATAATATGCATAACGTTGAAAACCGATCCGCACATCCGTTTAAACTAATTTACATAAAACGTCAGACCTATTCCGTGCACCGGCGTGGCAAGCACCGACGCTTCCACCAACCTGCTATAAAATTCGAGGCAGTTACAAGATCTACATAATCCCCTGCGGGCTAGTGACCGAAACGCATTGTAAGTATAGTTTTTATTCCCATTAGTTCAATACAACATACTTCAACTATAGCATAGTTAAGAGGTAAAAATTCTGATTCTGAACTAAGCGATGTGTTAATTGTCGAACTAAGCGCATTTAGTGATATAATTGTCTCCGATCAATTACTCATGATGGTACCCCCTAACTAACTGCATGATTTGCGTTAGGGGCTAACTAACATGTATGATATGCTTGTTTCTTTCGCAAAGCAGCCGCGTGTACAGTGTGCCTTAAATTTTAAATATAACTCGCAAACGGTGGCTTAAAACACATAACCGCGTCCTAGAGATATAAGCGATGATTCTGCAGAGAATAAAGCGGCTCTTCACGGGGCTGTTGTCATTTCCCGATACAAGTTGCATGAGCTCATTAGTGGTTTTGTTTTGTACTTGTTTACACCAGTTTCAATTTTGTTTGCCACCCAGTTTAGCGTTTGACTACAACTGGCCTGCTGTTGTCATCCTCGATGTAAAAGGTTCGAACCGAAGCAGAAGGTTGTGTTTGTATTCGCCGTATTGAAAGCATAAAAAGCTCGTGAATTTGACTGTCTCAAATTCTTAAAACCGTCTCCGATAAAAGCAAGCTCAGTGTGATTACGAAAAAAAAAAGGTAAAAGACGCGTTTTTGTTAATGTTATCGCCTAAGCAAGATTCGGCCATGATCATCCCATCCACATACTGTGACTGCTCAGCCGCTGTCAACACTGCTCGCACGTTACACAAAAGACAGTCTGGAGGAACTGTCTGAAGCGTGTTTCTTCCTTGTAGGACGGTCCCGTAACATTGGCGCCATACAAAAGCTGTATGGAGACATGTTCCAAGCTTACATGTGCGTGAGGCCTACATGCTTCAAACATGCTTGAGGGATGTCCGCATATAATTCTGTCATCATGTCAGCTGAGAACACCGTAAATCTTGTATGAAGTATGAGCAGTGTTCCTGCGGCTTAGCACTGGAAAAGAGCAGTATCGTGAGCTGCCAGACCACGCCAGCAGATGACGGAACCAGCCTCTTCGGTCAATGCTGGCGTGTTATTTTTAGCGGGTGAGCGTGCTGTATACACACTGCCTACCAAATGTAATACGGAGTACGCGAACTGTGTCTTGTCCTCCTGAGAGCGCTCTCTATGGCGGTACCCGAAGAACTGCTGCGTGTCGTAGCGCTCAATGAATGGGACCAATCGGACAGCCCCAAAAGCCCACCATCATGGTGTTCGTCGTGTTTCTGTACGTGCACAGAAACACGTAATCCCAAACAGAAAAGGCCCAGTAACTTGCGCGTCTGACGCTGCTTTATTTGTCCCATTAGCTAGCGTCGGCTGCTTCTGGACTTTAGCTGAAACGAAGTATAGTGGGAACCGGCTGCCGTGAAAAACTCCATGTGATGTCATCAAGTACGTCGTCAATTACGCGATCGCTCCCAGCACCTGCATCTGGGACTTCCTGCTGCGCCCATCACGCCGTTGTGCAGGCGCAGGCGAACGACCATACCACACCGGCAACTGCTCTTTTTGGCTATTTTGTCTTTTGAGTGTGTGTGTCATTACCTGCAGCCTCGGGGTTTTTGAGTCATGTTTAATGTACACCAGCTCATTTGCGCCCTTACATTTATTTCTCTCCTCCTCCGGCGCTCGCAGTTGAGATAGGAGAAAACCAAAATAACTTTGGGCACAGTTGCCGGCTGAAGAAGCGCACTAAGTCCGCTAAGAACAGGCGAACTTGCACGCCGTATGTGTAGACCTCGGGAAGTCCTTAGCGGGTCTGAAGCCCCTCTGTCCTGGGAAAAGTGGCGCCATTCTTTGAAGAAGCCGCTGCGCACACTATTGGCCAGTTGTCACGTGACATCTTGCTTTCGGTTTTGGACTTCCGGTCGCCATTACTTTCCCAAGCTGTTGCTACGCCGCAGCTAACGGGGTGCCGCGTCTGAGGACACGTCGGCCGGAGAGCCTTTCAGTGTTCCCTCTGGAATAGAAAATCTTGCTTCGCCGAATCGGTCGAAAAGATTTCAAACCGACGGGAGCCACAAAGGTGTGCGATGTAGGTGCTCTGTATGGAGCTCACCAGAATGCAGAAAGACAGTTGTTTAGAGTCAGTTACACTCCAGTCCACCGTAAGCGCGAGCGATGTAATAGCGATCCCAACACTGCCGACTTGGCTTGCACGGACGCCCGTGCCGCGGAGGAAGCGTCGTTCAAAACGGCCTGCTCCTGCTCGTGCTTGGAGCATTGGCGTCGCTCCACTTACGGGTGCGTGCAAAGGTGCGTGCCTGCCCCTGCTCGTAGCATCGGCGTCGCTCCCACTTACGGGTGAGTGCGGAATACGCTCGCTCCCCGGTTCAAGATAAGTGCGGGCGAAGCCAGTGCTTATGTAGGCTTCCTGTCCACACATTAAAAAAAAGTAGTGAATCATCTGAAATTGTGGAGAATATATAATTGCAACTTGGCGGTTTGATATGATGAATAAAAACGATTTGCGATTCCTGTGAAGCCGAAGGGGCGGACAGGTACCGGGAGGCACGAGCCACCGACCGATAATGACACTCGGAAGGGACGATTGGGACGAATATCCGAAGCACTTGTGGGATCCACGGTTGGACGAACAGATCTAGAGCGGCTTCAGGGCGGTCGGATGAAAATGCGGGACCTAAATAAGGTCATTGCCACGCTTGTTTGACGTGGAAAGTCCCCACGACCAGCATCGCGTCGCTTCAGCTGACCGAGACGTCGAGACGTTTGGGAACATTCAGAGGGCGCCTCCGTCGCAAACCGGAAGTTAGAGGTGGGGTAAGGAGGGGTTTTTAGAGGAGGTGGGAAGAGAATGTGCCACTTTGCCCAGATACAGGGGCTTTATGTGACACACGTTAGGCGATAGCGCAAATGCACTCGATTTTTTTTTATTACCTCTATCCCGCTTGTTGCGCTCGCTCGATTATATCTGGGCAGATAATTTTGGCATCGGCC
The DNA here is from genome assembly GCA_013358835.2 of Ixodes persulcatus. Classification (NCBI taxonomy): domain Eukaryota; kingdom Metazoa; phylum Arthropoda; class Arachnida; order Ixodida; family Ixodidae; genus Ixodes; species Ixodes persulcatus. The sequence continues at coordinate 31,850 of JABSTQ010005677.1, read as the reverse complement.
GAGGTATCCTTTCTATGGTCAAGCTGAATCAGATAGTAGTGTAGCTGCACCCTCGTGAGCATGTTTATTTTCTTGGAGCTAGTTCAACCTGTGGTAACGGGGTAGGGATACTGGTATGTTTCTGTCGTCAGTCGGGTGTTTCAGATTACATTGTTTAATACTGTACTTACGTTATTTACGCATTACAGTACGATGTGCACTCTCTACCGCATCGGATTGCGTGCTGTGGCGCTCCCATGGTTCTTATTCGCGTCTCCTGAAGATTTACCACATTTTCAACATTTCCTCACTTGCTAACGAAAAAATAGGTCTAAAAAAATAACTTTTCACGTGCTCACCTGACTAGCTAGTATACTGTCTAAGATAATATTGTAAGTCAATGAGTTACTTCATACTTTACTAATTTATTTTGGAAGACATTTTTCACTCTTGTGACAAAGTATCCAACTCCTTTAAAACACTGTTTTAGCAGAGGACATTGCGCGAATGAAAATTCCTTACTGTTTTTTGCATTTTTCCCTTCGCAAACTACTTCGGATAATGTAGAAAAAAATATCAAACGCGTTGAATATCATGCAAAAATAAAACAAGTATTTCTTTCCCTCCATATTTCTAGGTTACCAAGCTGGTGAGAAAAGAGGTTTCCATGGAGTTTCTTTTACTGATAAGCAGCCTTTCGGTGGCACTCTCACAAGCATGGGTCATTCCCGCAAATGCATGGCCACGGAACAAGTTGCGTCAACGGATACACCGTATCCAACTACCGCCAGTAACACGAGACCGGCCACACAGTTCATCACCTTCAACGGAGTATATAAGGCACGTGTCAGTGACGGAAACCAGCCCGCCATCGACAGTGAAGCTGACACCAGGAACATCGACTCAGCCTGAGTATTATGGGACTGGACAGACTGAGCCTGCGTCAGCAGAAACCGCGATATCGGCTCTACCATCGTCCTCAAAGGAGGATATAACGCCTGTGTCAGCGGCGGAAACTAGCCCGCCCTCAACAATGGTGCTAACAGCAACACCATCGACTCCACCTGAGTATGATGAGTCTGAAGATGACATTACTGAGCCCCCAACTAAAATAACAACAACATGGACTCTTCCGAATACGGACTGTCCACAATGTACATTACGTTTGTCGTGCAGGACAAAAATCCGATCAATGTGGTATGCGCAGATACGTTTTTTGTCGTGCACGACGAATGTGAGTAGGGCCTTTTACAAAACCACCTACTACGTGCTCAGTGACCTTACAGCCACTGATCACTGCTACTAAAAGTCGTCAGGAATTATGGTAATGCAATTAATGCAAAGGGGCAGCGAGTTGTACAATAATAACGACAATAAACTCTGAAGAAGGGGAACAAGGGCGACAAAGGACAAACAGAAATCACCAAACACAGCTAGGTTACTGGTGCTCGACTGAAAAATATCCGCCTTGTTTTGGTGTCGAGCCAGGGTCCTCCCCATTTCCAGTGGAGCGCTCTACCAACTGAGCTAACCAGGAGTTAGAAGTCAGAAGAGCAAACGGGTCTTAACGGCTGCCACCAGTCTGACACCAACAAGGGTGAACGGCCTGCATTTTAAGGTTATTATGATAATACAAATAATGCAAAGGAGCAAGCGAGCTGGACGAGGTCGACTCTCGGAAATGCTAGCAATAGTCAGGTGTCGACGCACAGTGATAGCTTTGTCGATTACACTATCAATAGTCTACTGCCGATTAACAACAGTCAATAGTACTATAGATTTTTGCCTATCATTAGTCAATTATTTGTAGTTTGATCTTGATTGACCAATGATAATTAACTCTCAACTGACTATTGATACTAACCCTATAAATAGCAAACTTTAAAAAAAAATATTGCGTGTTGACTATAATATATATACAGAAATATCTGCGCTCATTTAAAAAACTTTCGGGCGTGGACTCTAAGATAACTATAGATAGTAGCATAAGGCTACATTACATGGTACTGCATTAAGTGCAAAAGATATTAAAAAAAAAGATATTTGAAGGAGTAAACTTTTTTCGGGCTGACTTCATTGATGGGAAATAAGCGCCAAACAAACACGGACCAAGAGTAGAAAAACAACGACACAGGGCGCACTCTCAACTGAATTTATTCTAAAAAAACGAACGAACTTATATACCAACGGGAGCACACCATCAGACATAACACGTCACGTTAGTCCCTGCCCAGCCCACGTTTCAAATATTCAGACTCATCCGTAAATAGAGCCAGGGAAGTATCGCTAATGCATTTTTTACCTCTACTCCTAACCTCAAATGCCTCATGAAGCTCGCGTGACACTTTGTTTTTGTACTTTGCCAAAACTCTAGTGCTGTCAAATGACGGGGCGCAAGAGCATCTGCTGCAATGTACAGCCAAATGCCCTGACGGTGTGGTTCTAGTTGAAGCGGCGTGCTAGTAACCCGATCATTAACACATCTTCCAGTTTGCCCTACATAGCTTAAATCACACGTCATTGGGATTTCGTAAACGACGCCGGTTGTGCAATCAGTGTGTCTATTCTTATGCTTGGTATTGAACGGGTTTGTGATCGGTTGAAGGTCATTAATTCTCCTGCTGAAAACACGACCAGGACATCGTAACACCCGGCCACCTTCATTGACCGTGACGGACATCAGCGCACGAATGAAAAGCGAAAACCACAGTTAAAGAAATTAAACGAATGTGCCCAATATACACATAAGAACATATAAGATTATATGAAATTTATATAGCCTTAAATGCATTTTATATAATTTACATAAATTCTTATATGCATTTTATATAATTTACATAAGTTCTTATATGCATTTTATATAATTTACATAAGTTCTTATATGCATTTTATATAATTTACATAACTTCTTATAAAAGTATTGGACCTGTCATATATGAAAGTTGCCTTTTTCAAAAGTGAATTGGCAATATAGGTATGCAAAGTCCACTGATAACCTCTTTAAATACTCCCCTTATCTGACACATTTCAATTAGACATTTGTGCCCCTAGTCGTCCAATTACATTATCTTTTTACAAGTTTATGTCGAACTAACATAGTTAGTTACTGACTGTTTTTATACTCTATCACTCTTCGTTTAAAAACGTTAACTAAATCAAAATATTAAAAAAACACAAAAAGCGAGAAACGACAACGAAAATTTCCTATGATCTGAGAAATTATACTTTTGGCATCTTGGCGTTTATTGCTGTGAAACTCTTGTGAGCAGGGAAGGGAATTTTGTCTCCCTTCTTCCCAGCAATCTTTTGGCAGAACGAAAATCCGCTGTCACCTTTTCGTTCTGATACAGTCATGACCTTGATATTTCGGTCAAGGTCATCTGATCACGCCCAACACGCTGTCCACAAACAAGACGGCATGTGCCCCCACCAAGTGCGGGCACTTCGCGCCCGCAAAAATCAAACTCGCGTGCGTGTGTGTGTGTGTGTGTGTGTGTGTGTGTGTGTGTGTGTGTGTGTGTGTGTGTGTGTGTGTGTGTTTGCTCTTGAGTATGTTATTGGGAATTTTTTGGCTGTTCACTGCCGATATTTTATCAACAGTGATTATACTGTATTTGAAAAACTTTAAAGGTTCAGTCCTTTTCAGATTTCTCTTCAACATTTATGCGAAGGCTATCAATTTCAATTGCGTATTCGTGTGAGTTTAGGGAAGTTTCTTGAGCGGACATTGACGTGTTTCGTTTCTTATCAAAACCAGTACTCATGTCGTCCACTATCGATAGCTTTACAATTATCCCCTATCAATAGTTTTACGATAATCGACTATTGATAGTTTTACGATAGTCAACTACTGACATTTTTATGATAGTGGGTCGTTTTACAATACACAACTATCGGTCAAACTATTGAGAGTACTATCGATAGTCAACTATCAAAAGAATATACCAAATGATGTCGCTGACGTCATGATGCAGCGGTTGCCCTGCCCACAACACGGTGCACATGCGCTTGAATTCCTTTGCCGGGTTCGAGTAAGAAAATGAAACTCGGTTTTTCAGTCCACCCAAACAAGTTACGCAGTGAGTTGGCGTCGTTTATACTGAGATCAGTGCTATTTATTAATGCCTTAGCATTAAACGCTCGTTAGACGAAATCCCGGCGGTGCCTTTCGTTTGTCAGCGCCGGGGAGAGAGGAAGAACGAGGCGACAAGGGGTGAGGCGTGCGACGCTCCTACTGGTCCGCAGTGCTGACGACAGCACGCGTCAACCTCTCCCTCTCTCCCCGGCGCTGACAAACTAACAGACACCACCGGGTTTTTGTCAAAACAAGCCCTTTCATTTTCGCCAAAGTCACGTTTACAGCTGGCGCGAAACCAGAGAGGAGGACGCACCGCGGCGCGGTGGAGTGCGGACGTGTTGAGTTGCCACTTTGCCGTCGCCGGTTGTTCTTCGCTTTGGGTTTCCGTAGTAGCGGTGCGTGTGCTGTGATGTGTGTGTAGTTAAAACGATGGATGCGGTTTCCTCCAGGAGTGATATGGATGCGGTTCCTTCCACGAGTTGTATGAATCTGGTTCTTTCCACGAGTGATCTGGATGGCCGTATCCAAGGGCGTCGACATACTCTAACAGGCAGAGTGCAGAAGAGGGGTGAAAAAAACTTACAGGAAGATTCGTTGGTGAATTCTTACTGAATGCGCTGGGATGAGCCTTGGGAAAAGCCACACACGTCCTTCTTTGGGAAACGCTAACACTGACCTTGTAACAATGCCAGAAAGAGGCAACAAAATATAGAGGAAACAAAAGAGAAAGCAAAAAGAAAACGTAAAAACAAAAAAGTGAAGGGGTCAGCGTTAGCTATTTCCAAAGGGGGACGTGTGTGGCGTTTCCCAGAGGTCATGCTAACGCTTTCCCTAAGAATCAACCAATGGATCGTCTTGTATTTTTTTTTTATTTACAAATGCCTGCAGCATCCTGGAGACTTTATTGAAGGGAAATGACACAAAGAAAACAAAATGATCCTAAATAAATGCACGGAGAACACATTTCTACCGGGAATAGACTAATGCTGAGGTTGCTTGAACAAAAAAATGTAAATCAAGGCTTAAATGTTTTAATTTTGTATCAGTGATAAATTCTAATGTTCCATATTGCTGAAATTTCGCTTTAAGAAATCAGATTGTATATTACATTTGACAAATTTACGATGTTTAATATCTGTATGTCTGTTTTTTTTGGTTTTTTTTTTTGTTTTTTCAGGGACAACGAGAAGTGCAAAGGTCTCATCGCCTGCCTGTTCACTACACTCGGCAAAGCATACCAAACATTCTACAAAGATATTTCGAAGATACTTGGCATTTAAAGAGCGACTTAGTATGCGAAGAAATACAGAAAGTTGTGTTTCGTCTTGTTCTGTATTTGTTTTCTTCTTGTTTCAGTGTTTAGATTATTATGTTTCCTAACCAGCTCGCCTGCATACTATCGCTCCTTGCAGAAGGGTTGTTTGATTGCTTTTCGCTCAATAGAAACTTTTTTTTTTTTGTTGTGCCTCATCACAACCCAAGTATCACAGTTCTTTGAGCCTAAATGTGGTTATTCTCTGGCAATTTAGGGCCCTTTAAGCCCCTGAAAATAAGATATAAACAAACTTAATACTCTAGAAAAAAAGATCTGTCAGAGTTAGGTTTTACTGCCTGGCTGTTCGGTTGTCACCTCACTTCTTTGGTGCAGGTCCCGAGGAAATACCAGAATAGGCTTCGCTTCCTGTTGTTCGGTTCAATTTTGGGCCTAAATTGCCAAACAAGGGCCAGAATCACACTTCATTGAGGGTCGTTCTATTAATACGTGGCATATTTGGCTCATGTCTGGTACTTCGGAAATTATGCGGCGAATCAACGAAAAAACCATAAAAACAAACAAAGAAAAGTTTCTACTAACTATAACGCGTTGGAGCAAAACCTTTTTAGGACAAAGTTCACTCCCTAGGATTACCACATTTTAGAGCAAGTTTGGTGTTTCTCTGGCGTTCTTCGTGTTGCGAAGTGGGAGAGGTGGGAGCGGTAGCAGAGTGTGTTACTGAACTTCAACTCAGAGCATGTAAAGCCTAAGTTCGCGCTGGGGAACCCAGGAATCCGGTCTTCAATCCCCACCCTTGACCGTTATGATCTGGCCTAGCATCCCACCGGCGTGCGGTCATGTACTCTCTACTGCGTGAGTTGCGTTAAAACCCCAGGCAAGCAGCCGTACCGCATTGACAAGTATTACTCAACTACAGGGGAGACATCGGAGCGACGCCGCGTAGCGGCAACGCCGAGAAGCTAAGGAGAGGAGGTCACTCCGACTCTGTCGTCTGCTATCGGTGTTTGGTTCTCGTAGGCAGCATAGAAACAAACGTCGTTTCAATTAATTATTTTTATGCTTCCGCCGTGTCATTCCTACGTACTGACTAGGAGAAGGTTTCTACAGTCGAAAAATCGCTTTGCTTTTATATGTTGCACCGATTATACGCTGCAGTGCAAAACATTTATGGTGGTCCACGTGCTGAACGACGAAAACTACCTCCTTTCGTCCGCCATTTTGCCTGACGAGCGCGCCCCCTATAGTTCGCTGGAGTCGCGAGTATCTAACCGTCTGCTGTCAGAACATACATACAACAGAACACACGAACGTGTCAAACTTTTTTTTTGCACTTTTTATCACCATATTTAAAACAAATACGCCCAATGTAAGGGTTTTAAGCAGCACCTGAGAATCGCCTATTATCGACATGTTTTTTAGAGGTGTTGCTCCTTGTAAATCTGGTTAGGATCTCAACCTAGGCTAAACAGCCAGCCGTTGTGGTTGTTCAAAAACACCAAGCAATAAGCATGACTTTACATTTTTAGAAAGATTACATCGGGTTTATGTTGTATTTAGCAACTGGATTTGTGCATGGGCAAATTCATCGCATCACTCAGTCTTGAGAGCTCTCAGGGTTTTCTATACTTTTAAAAACAGCTACATTTTATTATTAACCCTGTTCAAAATTTTTAAAATTAAATTCAACATTGCGTCATGTAAACAAATCACACAAGCACACCACACACACAAAAGCACGCGCACAAACTCAACTTAATTTTTGGCACCGGGGTGAAGTATTTTAATGGACTGCATTGTGGCGTATTGTGCATAGCTCTGTCTCCGCTTTCAATATTAAACATTTTCTCCATGTAGCACGTTATTAAGAAAGCAGACCATCCTCGTGAGAATGTTTTGATTTATTTAATTTCCTTGTAGCGCGTTCATTGCTGAGGACGGAAGAGATGATGCAACCTAAAGTCACTGGATCCTGTGAAAGTAGCGCTAAGCTCCCCGTATGGTCAACATCTTGGTCCGTGAAATAAGCAAATTCTCCTTGACCCCTCCGTTCTTGGTGAACCGATCTAAATTCGATGGTGAAGAGTAGCTTTATTGAGTCGTTTCTTGTATACCGAGATTTTGCTATCCACACACACCGGCAAAACAAGCGTCTTCGTACCACCACCGCATGCTGTGTCAGTACTTGGAGGCGCTGAAAAATAATTTTACTGTTCTGAAATAAATACGCAAGAAGGACAATATAATTCTAATAGATCCGTAGAGATGGGCATGATTGATAAGTTGATTGCATACAGAGTGACAAAGACGCTTATATTGGCGAGGAATGCTTCTAGTACGGTGATCCTCCGTGGTAATCTTGGCGCGACTGTTTTAGAACGACCCTCTGGAAGTTTCGAAGATTTGAATGGATCGATATGGCGATTTCCATAGCAACGTTGAAAGATAAGCCAATCGCCTTGCGAGGTTTTGGTCGTCTGCATGTTAGTATCGGCTTGTGTCCGGCTAGCAGGTAGGGAAGGCAATGGCGCTCCAGTGACTTGAGTGCAACCGACTCCGAGCTTAGATGAGAATGTTGTTTAATCCATGTGCCGTCTGGCTCGTGCCAACGAGTAGCGTCGTCCACTTTGCTGGTGGCGACGCTGGACGTATTGACTGCTACAGATCGCTCTCCCCCTAGAGACGTCGCCTGTAGGTCTGCAGCAGGCTGCACGCAGGGGGCAGAGCGATTCTGTGAGCAGTAGCCGATGAGGCTGCAGGGTGTGGCGCTGTTGCAATTGACGTTCTGCAAGCGAAACGACGCGGCAGAGAGCAGTGGATGTTCAAGACAGCGTGCGGGGACCGTGCAGGTTATGGTTGAAGTCAGGCGTAATGGAAACAGCAGACAGCGGGAACAACAATCTGGTAGTGCTTTGACCTCGATGTTTAGTGGGCTCTGTCCCCATTCGGGCTCCAGGGGAGATGGCGGCCAGCTGCGGGACCTATGCAGTGTAATCTCCAAAGATATCGAACCAAGTGGAGAGCACATGCCTGATCTTGCAGTGATGAAAAGGCTCCGGTAGGTGAGCGACCTGCCTTATTAGGAACATTGTGGTGCGCCGTGGCTTGTTATGCCCCAGCGTGGCGCAGTGCGGCAGGTCCCACGTATTGCGGCAGCACGCGAACGTGCCGGGCGAGCACCACGCCACACAGGTGGACACGGCTGGCGGGGAAAACCAGGGACTGCGGCAATAGTGGAAATGCCAACGAAGGTAGATTTGCGAAGCCGGTGGGGCGAGCGAGGTGTTCGCAGACGTTGCTGGGAGATGCCGGCGGCAGACACGACGGGGCAGGAGCAGAGGTGGTGGCTCCGGATGCAAGGGCCGAGGAGGATGTGCCTCCCACATATTCGCCCGAAAGGCCGAGACGTTGCCGTGCCCCGGGCCGCGGAGAACGTTCCCCCGGTTGAAAGGTGCTCGGAGTCGATCATCACGTCCGGGCCACCGATCTCTAGCGCGTTCGTTGCCGAGGACGGAAGAGACTGTGCGGTCGACTCCGAGCTTAGGTAAAAATGTTCCGTTCAACCCATGTGCCGTCGGGCTCGTGTCAACAAGTAGCGTCGTCCTCTTTGCTCGTGTCGGCGCTGGACGTATTGACTGCTAGAATCATGTTTACTCTAAAATATAAATAATACAACTGCCAAAGAGGACGAACGGTCAACGAATTCTAAAGAATTTGCCAAGAAAATGCAGTTTCAGGCCAAAGACTGCCAAGCGGCAATGCATTAAACGTTTTCTACAATCTACGAAGTTCACCAAATTACGGGGCTGATAATGCTTTTAGACATTGAAAAACAGTATGATCTGTGGCACTAAACAAGATGAAAAGTCTAGCTCAGTGCCCCAACTCAAGCTGTTTTTCCGGTCGACACAGATTATTAGCCTTATCATTCGCCAAGCTCTCTATAGGTTGCAGCAATGGACTTCTTCCAAAACCGACGCGCCCCATCGCGGCAAAATATCACGCAGTGCACTCTGGGAACTAGTTGGACATTCAGTTTCGGTTTCGACTGAGCAGCTTCATCTCATGCTATCACGCCGCCACCGAGCGCGCTGCTTGCGTTTTCGATTATCTGACTTTTCACGAACGTACAATACACTCATTCTCGAGCGATACAAAACGAAGACCGGGGCACTTTCCTTGGTTCCCGAAACACCGGGCATTATGATGAGTGCGTATGCAAACGTAGTAAGACGTGGCTTAGTCACCTCACCCCACGAGTGCATCTTTGAGTTCAATTTCGATAATCCCGTCTAGTACCAGTGAACTACAACTGAAATTTGGTCACCTGGAGCCTTACACGTATTTTGTTTGCCAAACGTCCGCTTCTTGTTACTTCATGGGGCGAAAAGCAAGCCGCATCCTCACAGGAGTATCAAAGTTGAGCCCAGCGTTGACGCATGAACTTTTAAGGAAACACAATAAATTCGACCTCACTACTGCACAAAAGTTACTATGATGTCTTCCTCGTGTCATCATGTATCTCCCACTCAAATTTTATGCTGATAGAAGGTTAAGTTTTCGCAAACGCTAAGATCGGCTAGCTACGACGGTGGCCCTAACAAGCGTCCCCTACTCCTCGCTAAGCCATTTTGGACGAGCTTTTACTGACGCCCAAGATCTGTGCCTGAACGGTGTGTCTGAAATTATCTCGGCATACTCAGGCAGGAAGAAAGCAAACACATAACAAATATTATGGCCATTAGCAACCGTCAAACGCGATTTGAATAATTTCGTTCGTTTGGCGCACCGCATAGGGGTTCATGCCAGTCCGGCGCACTTCCGGCGAACGGTGCGACATTATTCACACAAGTGCTCGACTTTTGCTTTCTTAAAACGGTTTGAATGTGCGAATGTGCCTATATGATTACAGGATAACTTTATGCGCATACGCGATGTTGAATATTAGTGGAATGTAAGCGGGTGGGGACTTCACTTCGTGCAGTGCTGCGGGTCAGTACAGATAAGAGATAAGAAGTTTGTTTAAATTGAGCTTTTCAATGGCGCCTCCGAGTTTTACCTCGCATACTCAGGCGTATTAAGAAAAAGAGTAATTGCAAAAAGTAATATTTCGTCTATGGACGCACGAAACAAACAAACCTCCTGATGAACAACAAAGGAGCGAGCTCGATGTGTGCATACTTATTGGTTGCTACAGCTTGTTGATTCGTACACAAGCAAGATCCCCCAGCTTCGCAGCGTCGGGATTCCCAGCACTGGCTCGTCCACATACCTCCATCGGAACGCTAACAGAGAGGCTCAAGTACAAAAATACAACAAGCATGTGTTAAGACAAGCTATACGTCTCGGGCTTCTGCTAAAGCTTCGAGGTCTGGCCATTTAGGTTAGTTTAGAGACCACAAGCGACGCTCTCGGGACCAGAGAGCATGAGATAACAGCCGTTAATAGTCCAAGCTTTGTGTATAATCTCTTGTCGACGTGTCGAACGAAACCGAAACCATCGCTCCTCCCTGGCCAACTAGTTCCCAGAGTGCAACGCGCGCCCTGTTGCATGCAGGGCTTTATGGAAGTAGTCCATTGGCTCTACGAAGTGCTTGGTGGGAATGTAGGCAGTCCATGTTTCTTAGCGTGTAGATAAGAAAACATTGTATGGTAAAACTCCTAGGCGATTCTTGCATACGTGAAGCGTTCTAGCATCACAAACGTTAATACCATCATTAAAACTTTGGTTTGGGTTATACACCGTTTCACCTTATGTTGTACCGCAGCGAAGGCTAGAAGCGCGAGCTCGCAGCGTTGGCAGCTGCCCTTAAAGGGGTACTCCGGCGATTTCTTCATGGTCCCCGATTTGCTTCAAATTTTGCTAAACTCGCCAAAGAACATCGCTAAAATAGCATCCCAAATATTAGGTTAAAACAATATTTTTTCACGAAGTTATTGAATTTACAATTTTGGTCCTCACCGTGTTTTTCAAACCGAAAGTCTCTACTGGCAACAACGAAAAAGTGACGTCAGTGGAAGGCAGGGCTTCACTCTTTGGACTGTAGAATCTGTTCCCAACTGATTTGAAGCAGTTTCATGGTGTCAAAAGAATTCTTTGGAAGCTCGCTCCAGGATCCGCGCTCCAGCACCGAACAAATGATTGGCATATTCTATTTTTTAGACTGCTCGCTCGACTTGCAAGCCTGCCCACCACTGACGTCATGGCACTGAAAAGCGCGGGTATATTTGAATGTTGGTTTTTGCATCATTTTCATTTGCCGATTTAGCAATAACTATTATGAATTTCGCGATACTAAATAGCATACCGGAAAGGGTAAAGGCCGGGGAGTCAGAAAATATAGTTAGTTGAGGTAGCTCAAAAAACGCCGGAGTACCCCTTTAATGCACGAGAGCTTGTGCCCCCGAGGTCTGCCCCAGAGGAAGGAGCTCGCGCTTGTAGCCTTTCCTGCGGTACATCATAAGATGAAATAGAGTATAGTTGGTCTGTAGTAGGTATAAGGTTTAAAAGCGAAAACAGACAAGGACGATAGAACACAAACGACAGGGACAGGTGCTACTCTCAACTGATTTATTGCAAGACCGTTCAACGCTTATATGCGCAACTCATCTGCCCTTCACATATCAAACAACGCCAACAGCCAATAAACACTTTACAGACACCCATCTAGATAAGTCACTTCTTTATCTAGTAGGCTAACAGATGGCGCGCTGATACACTTGTCATTCTTCTTTTTAATAAAGAAAGCCTGTATAATCCCCCGCTCCGTCTTTTCTTGCGCTTTCTCCAAGAACGTCGTTGACGTTAATACCCAATTCACACGGCAGCGTAAAGGTACCTTAGTAAACGGCAGCGTAAAGGTACCTGTAGTAAACGGCGTTCTTGATCGCACGATAAATAAACGGAGCACTTTAGGTTGATGTCAATTGCATTCCAGCTTAACCGCGAGAGGAGCACGTGACAAATAAGTATTCCTCAAAATCGGTTTAACGCGCAGTTTTTTTTATTATTGGATGTGAAGTATCACATTTAAAACCGAAATATTATTTCTGTCTGCTTTGGCGGCACTTTACTTTTTTCTCTAAGTCTAAGGGTTCATCTAAATGAGTCTTGCTATAAAACGTCCCACCCGTCTGGCCACACTGGCCCTAAATCATCTGCGTTTACGAGTTAGCATTGCGAGGTGGGTGACCTTTTTATGTTTAACAGCTCCATTCTCTTGCAAAGTTCTCACTGAAGTAGCTAAATAGTGCCCGGCGAAAACGAACCACGACGGAGTCTCACGGTTACGCCAGTTACGCGATCGAAATGGATGGACGACGACGAAGAAAAAGGGCCCTGGACGGGAGAGTCGGGCGACTCGTCAACAACCTCGAGAAAGAGCTCGCAGTGGTCCATCCACTGATCACAATGACAATTGCTGGATCGCGTTTGCCCGCTCCGCGAATGCGGTCACTGGCGGCCATCTTTTTGGTAGAGTTATATCGCCTCTAGCCAAGATACAGCTGCTGAAGCCACTTGGAAGCCACCATGATCCATCAATGGCAGACGGCGTTTTGGCAGTTGTGGTGGCAGGCTGCCATCAAAATAGCGTGGGTGACATTCCGTGATTGATTGAAATTGTTTGACGAAACATGTTTTTAAAACCCGGCGTGAACGGTAGCCCGGTCTTTGAGGACCCGGTGAAAATTTCATGAAATCGCGCAGCACCGGGGAAGAGCAGCACAGCAAGCATCGGCAGTCGCACCGAAAAAAGCATCGAAAGCAGACGCTGGTACGTAGTCTGCTTTCGATGCGAGCTGCGCTGCTTTCCCCCGGTGCTGCGCTTTCGTAGAACTTTCGCCGGGTCCTCAAAGACGAGGCTACCGTTCACGCCAGGTTTCAAGAATCTTCTTCGTCGAACAACTTCAATCAAGCACGAAATATCACCCACGGTACAGTGTACTAGATCTACGGCTATTTTATGGCAGCCTGCCGCCATTGCGCTGTCCGCCATATTACTATGATGGCTAGAGATGATATAACTCTACCAAAAAGATGGCCGACCGTGGCCGCATTCCCGTCCATAGGCGGTGCTGGTGAAACGCGATCCAGCAATTGTCATTGAGATCAGTGGGTTCATCGCGTTCGGGTTCATAGCAGACATTGTTTTCCACGTGCCGCCGCTGCTACCTGCTAGCTAGAGTATGCGTTCATCATTATTGTATTATTCCATCACATTTGTGTTCACAATCATTTCATAATTTGATACTTATATATTATTTTGAGTTCGTGGGTCCGAGGCTACTCCCTGTAGCTGTTAAGGGAGCTCAGCGAGCCCCGTTTAACACAGGACCTCCCTTAGCGAAAGGGACCTTTTGCGCCGTGTGATCACGATCTCCAGCTCCCTTTACGACAGGTACCTGGGCTAAAGGTACCTTTACGCTGCCGTGTGATTTGGGTATTAAAGCGGTTCGCAGCCACAACGCTTACAATGCTCAAACTGATGACCCCCCGAAATTGTGTCGTACAGATAGTTTGTGTTCTCCTGCCCTTGCATTGAAACAGCGTCCTGCTTGTCCTATATAAACTTTCCCACAAATAAGTGGTATTTCATAGACGACATTAGTGACACAGTCAGTATATTGGCTTACCTGCTTCTTGGAGCACAGAACTTTTTATTTCCAGTCATCATCGGACATATCTTAGCCAGTTTGCAGGGCGCAGAAAAGACAATGTTAATATTGTATCTGACGGCAATCTTTTTTATGTTTTGTGAAACACTGCGCATGTACGAAATGACATGTACTCTTCCTTTATATTTTTTTTTGTGATACTACCGTTGTGTTAACTATTTTGTTTGATTTTTTGAAGCAGGCTTTCACGGACACTAAAAATCTGCCATGAAGGGAACCCTGCATTCCGTAGCCGTTTTATCTGTGTATCAAAGCTAGTTGACATTTGGTGATTACAACCTTTTGCGAATGCTGCCTGAAGGCAGGTTATAGCGATTCCCCGCTTAATGAGCTTAGACTGAGCACTGACAAACGAGACTAGGCTTTTAATTGACCGCGGTTTATGAATCCAACAAAAATGTTCTCTAGAAAAATTTGTTATAAGATCACCATAATATCATCGTTTAGCAGGACGTCTAGCCTGTTAAGTGAGACGCCCACGTTCACGGCGCTCTTCATCAGATAATGTAACGCGTGGCATGTGTACACTTCAAATTAGAAACCTGAAGCTCTTCCGAAACCTGCCAACATTCTCCTCCTCTCCCACTCCGCTTCCTCGCTTTCCTCTCCTCGTCACTCCATCCCTGGTCACATGACCTCTCCATTAATCAATCAGCGTCAAGTGCCTCACTCCTCCTCTCCCACCCGTCAACCAATCAGTGTCGAGCCTCACGGCCATGCTTTTACCCAGGCTTCACTTTGGGGCTTCACGAAGTTCCGAACACCTAGCCAAAGAACGCTTCACGTTAAAAGGCAGTGTATATTTCCGGCGACCAAAAAAAATTGTACAAAGTGTGTCCCGGCTCGCCCCCCCCCCCCCTCCCGACCCCCCAAGAAATAATAAATTAATAAATAAAATTAAAGGGATATATTTACCGCAAAAATAAACAACGCACTGCCGTACACTCATCCCCCGCACAAGTAGCGCTAGCGGTCCGAACTAAAGTCACTAGATCCTGGGAAATTAGCGCCAGGCTCACAGTATGGTTGCCATTTTGGTTCATGGAATGAGAACTTGTTCGTCACCCTCTCTATCTCTAGTCCTGATGGGCTTATCTGAATTCGCTGTTGACGGGTGACTTTATAGAGACGTTTTTTGTACACCGAGATAAGCGCACGTCTTCGCACCTTCACAAGGTGCGGCGTCGGTGCTTGGCGGAATTAAAAATGTGAATTTCCTGTCTTGAAATACGCAAGAAAAACGATACCGTAGTAAAATATCTGTGGAGATAAGCATGATTGATAAGTGGGTTGCATGCACACTGCCAAAGACGCTTATATTGGCGAAGAAGACTTTCAGAACGATGCTGTACCATAGCGATCTTGAGGAGACTGGTTCCAGAACGACCCTTTTGAAGCTTCAAAGATTGAAATGGACCGAAACGGCGGTCGCCATGGCAACTGAGACCGATCAGCGAATCACCTCGCGAGTTTTTGTCGTCTGTAAGTATACGTTTGTGTCCAGGCAGCAGGCAAGACAGGCAATGGCGCTACTTATTCAGGATCCAGTAACTTCAGTCCGAACCAGATGCCGAATTTCCGGAAATAACCGCCATGTTATTCAAAATTTGTAATTTTCTGAAATTTTCAATAGGAAACTTGTGTGGCGGACGGAGCTCTCGAATACATGGAGCCGAATGGCGCCAGTTATCGAAAGCGGGCCCCATTTTCCAATAAATTGTTTCAGATATTCATTTATAACTTTTGATTGAGACAACGTTTAGTTCTGAAGCCCTGTCATCTACTTCGGACCCCAAGAACAAGATTTTGGAAAAGGATAAGCGTTCGACAATGCGTAGTTTATTTTGGGAGTAAAAAAAAGCTGCGAAAATTCGGGACACGCTGTATATGCGTCAGAATGAAAGTACAGCTCGGCGGGTTCCAGCATGATAGCTGGAATTTTATCTATGAAAGTGATGGCGAATTCAGGTGGCCAATCGCCGGCGAGCCCTTGCCGGAAGCACCGGCAGCCAAAAACGCGCCAGCGGCGCACCACGTGACCTTTGTCCACTTGAACACAACTTTGGAGTGTACTCGTGCCGGCAACTGGCGTTTTCGTTTGTCTCGGTCGCGCGTGAACTTTGTGAACTTCTTCGATTATTTTATGGTACAAGAAGCACGCTGTATGCACCCACAACATAACTTAGAACTCCGAGATGTGTGTAAAAAACACAAGTGGCTTCACAATATTTTTTTTTTTAAATATTGACATTATCACAGTCCGCAGAGCTTACAGAATCTTAAATTATAAACTTAATGGGTGGGCAGATTAGAAAATCTGTGGTCCAGTCCGCACCCCCATCCAATTTTAATATTTTTTTTGTTTTGATGTCCGAAGAACCTGTTGCCATTTTACTATGCTTCAAAGAAGGTTTACCAGCATCGCTATTCATATTTTCTTTTTATCATCTTATTATAAAGTCATGTCTTGTCATCGCGCCCACCCCTTTGAAATTGTAGTGCGCCTTCAAGTGTCAAGCTGCAGCATTATCCATACATTTTTATTTACAGTGGTGTACTAACACGCCGTGTCCCAGAGCAAACTAACCTCGCGCGAGCTGGACGAATTCTTCCAAAAAGTTCGGCTTCCTTTAACATTTGATCTCAATCTTCGTTGTTCTTGCTATATCTTTTCTCGGAGCAAATGTGTGTGTCTGTCTCAATGGCTTCGCTTTCTACTCGACCCAGCTATCGGCAAACATAGTAAATACCTTGGCTTAATTTCCGGCTCGAACCCACCGTTGGTTCTCTTTCACGATTCGGATATGACGACACCGGACACAGTCTGGCAGGCATGCTGCCCGACCTCCTGGATCTTGGGCAAAAATTATGCCCGAAACGTGCCACCCGAACGGCTTGCACTCACCAGCCTTTGACCGAACGCCCATGCAGAAGATATGGCAAAATAATTTGCTGGAAGATTACTACCTGAGTTCTACATGAGTTCGAAAACAACCTTGAGGATACGAACGTCCCTTGAAACTGATTTTTGTCCTAGTCCGTTAGACGAGATCAAGAGATTTGCAACAACTCGCCATCAATTTGGTTCTTGAGGACGCAGAACAGGCGGCCTGCCATCTTGGAGTAAACGGCACGCAACATTATGTCTCTCGGAATGAGCACGTAATCACTGACCAGGTCGAAAGCTCGCGGAGCGACAGCCAGGATACCTGAAGCATATTCGACTTCCACTAGGCTGCAGTTTTCTTATGGTCATCAGTCTGTCACAAAGGAAGGCCGTTCATAAACCTGCGCATCATCTTATTGAAAGTCTGTGTCTGGTCGAACCCAGCGTAGTGTCCGGCTCCTAGTATCGATGTAAACACCAAGTTCTGCGCCGCCGTCACGTAGCCCGACACTCCGTTCTTCTCCGAGACTGCAAACCAAGGAGTGTGGTTTGCTCGTCTGAACTGTTCAGCCCCGTCCCATTGCAGTGAACGGAAATATTTCTCACTCTGCACCAGTGCGAAGATAGGATCGAGTTGTCCGAAGTACGCGAGGAGCCTGTAGTTTTTCAGGACGGTCAGTACCATATCCGTTATGTCTCGGAAATATTCCTTGGCGAGGTAGAAGTTGATAAGTTCGCTCCTCTGGAACGTTGCGTTGATGCCCACGTGGACCTGTATCTTGAACTCTTCACTGGCAACGTAGTCACGATACCTTTGGAACTCGGCTGGCTCCTGACTCTGAAGGACGTTCCCGTCGTACCTGTAGCCGGTTAATTCCTCGAACAACGTTGGTGCAGAGTCGCCGCTTGAAACGAAGAGGGTCTGCTGCAGAAGTAGAACGGCTTGTAGTGCATTGCCTTCGATGACTAACTTCTGGATTTCGTCCAGTCTGGTTTGGTAGACACCTCTGCCGTTGTGGTCCATGAGACTTAATTGGTGGAAGTAGTCACTCATGTTTGTCATCAACAGCAGTGGTCCGAGGAAGCCAACGCCACTGATGACGCCACGTAGGTTGACGGGAAGATCGGGATTGTCACGCAGTCTTGCGGCAAGTCCCACGGCTGGCCGGGCTGAAGGAATATAAAAAACAAAAAAACGATACACTGGAGTTTGTGGATGATGCTAAATGCATGGCACTTCGTCACCCTGAGACGTGCGATAACTAGCTGCGAGTACGCGGTCAGATAGAGCTTAAAAACGGTTTATAACTGAATGCCGTTTTTACTGTGAATGCTTGTAAGTTGAAATATATGCACATTCTTAATTCACTCGACCTACAGTAGTTAGTACTAATAAGAGTTAAAGGGGTACGGAAACAAAAATTGAAATGTTCAAATTTCATTCGGGAATGAGTCAAGCATGACGGATAATAACCGTAAATGATAATCGCACGTTTGTATTTTGAACGATTGGCTATATTTTTCGTTCCAAACGGTGCACTCGAGCAAGCGCTCGAAGAGAAGCGAGTGGAGAGCCCGATGCGGCATGGGATGTCAGGCGCAAACAAAAACAGAAAGAAAAGATTTCCCGCGCTCGTGGAGTAGCAAGGCAGGCGTGCTTATGAGCTTTGCCCTTGGTGGCGTTGTCTGCGTTGTGGTGGTGTCAATAGCGTCAGCGCGTTACAACCGAGCCGTTGGAAGTACCCGTGGGGTGACGAGCGTGTGGCTGGCCCAAGGAGCACGTAGCTTCCACAACACTGTCAGCTTAGGGCTGAACGGCGTGGGGAAAGCAACTTTTGTTCGAGTTTTGAGGGACGGGCTAATCTTCTAGGGGGAGAATGGCTGTTTCCGGTTGCACGAACAAAGGTCCGAGAAAGAGGGGAGTCCTTCCTTTCCGTCTTCTTGGACCGTTTGGTACAATGCGCGATTTGTGAGTTGAGCTAGGAAAGCTAAAAAAGGAAAATGTTGAAATTCCAAAAGGCGGCGCTGCTCCGAAGGAATCTGCTACGTCACGACTACGTAGCAGATTCCACAACGTTGCTAGACTACCTCCCAAATAGGCTCCGCATGCATCCACCAGGTGCACATTGAAAGATCGTTTCTTTAGCTTTAAAATTTGTTTTCTTGTGCTTTTCAACGGAAGACTGGTGTTTTTGAGGTTAGGGTGCAACATGCAACACATTAAAGCTAAAAAATGAGCGCTGAAATTTCGTTTCCCTACCCCTTTAAAGGCCTAATTCTAGAAAACGACCGGAGTCGAAAGGGTCTTGCCTATAGAGCAAAACATCTGTAGCGTAGAGAGTGGCTGCTCGATGTTCAGCGTTTGGAATATCACTCCCTTCCTTTTAATGCGTTAGCATTAGAACGCTCGTTTTGACGAAAACCCGGCGGTGTCTTTCGTTTGTCAGGCACAGGGCAAGAGGGAGAAGGAGGGAGAGAGGGTGACGCCTACAACACTCCCATTGGTCCGAAGCGCTGACGTCGGCACGCGTCAACCTCTCCTCCTCCTTCTTCCTCTCTCCCAGTAGCTGACAAACGATAAAGAAACCGCCGGGATTTCGTCAAAACGAACCATTTGGTCTTCGACAAAGTCACGCGCACAGCTGGCGCGGAGCCAGAGAGGAGGAGGCTCCGCGCAATTCCCCCTAGATAACAAAGTCTTAAGGCCCCTTCACACAATGCATTTTTTTCGCGCATCTAGTGTCACGAAATGTAGTTTCGCGAAATGGTTGCGCCGTCTGAACGAGTCCAAAAAGGACGCGCGTCCTTTTTGGACTCATTCAGACGGCGCAACCATTTCGCGAAACTACATTTCGCGACACTAGATGCGCGAGAAAAATGCATCGTGTGAAGGGGCCTTTAGTGCTGAATGATATCGCGACATCAGAGAATCCCAACGCTGCACACAGGTTGGAAACAACCGTCGCGTCATTGCTCGGCGTCGAGTCAAGTTTTAACTGTGGGTCGAACGTTGACATAATCGTCGTGCCCAATCTGGGCCCAGCGTTGGCCCTCTCTGATGACGTCATCTCATTCAGCACTACGGCTTTGTTATCTAAAGGCTGAACTCCATGGGATGAATATGCTGCGAATAACCGACGAATATTGGTCGGCGGCTTTTGCTCTGCGCGTGGAATCAACAAAGTGGCTGCGACGTCGCGCGCAAAACGAGCGTACCGTCGGGCGGCGTTCGCCAGTTATTCGTCACATAATTCGTTCCATGGAGTTCAGCCTTAAGAGGTGTTGCGCGGCGGCGTCAATAGGGCCAGCGGTACCCGGGGTGGTAGCCCACCGCGACCCGTCCCCACCCCCCGCTCCTCCTCGCTCTCGTCATCCGCCGTGACACCCCACTTCTACCCCCCCTCCCCCCCCCCCCCCCCCCCCCCCGCTCTCGTGGCCCCCCGCGACCCCTCCCACCCAACACCTCCTAGAAGAGAAGGCCGTAGCGCTCCAAGTGGTTACGTCACAATGTCGGAGAAGGAAGTCCATGGCGCTACTACGTGAGAACCTTTATGGCATCGACGTGAAAAAAACCTTTCTTGTCGAGTGGCGCGGTGGTGTTCGTGAGCGTTTATCCGACATTAATATATATTTTAAAAGCGCAGTCTTGTACAATTTATTATATATATATATAATATAGACGTAATATACAACGCGCTACCAAGGTTAAAAATACCAATTTTATATTTATGATAATCCCCGTAACCGCGGGACCACGTGCAGTCCCGCAGCTCCCTACACTTTTGGAATGAACCGGTCCGCTGCGACATTTTTTTCCCTCGAACGGGCTACGATTCTTGTAATTTTACGTTGTGTGTGAGCTGCTGACTGTCTAAAAAGGAACGCTGAGACTTTTAGAAGGGAAGGGAACCGAAGAAATCCAGTCATCGCCGCAGGGAGCGCACACGAGCAAGAGATGGGTCGATGACGTTAAGCCTCCCACACTGCTGCCACTGCTCTCGTGTGCGTGTGTGTGTGGTTCTTTGGATCCTTCCTGCCGTCGTTTCTTGGTCGTCACCGCAGTCTCGGGTAGTTTTTTTGTGTTCGCTTGATACTACGGCATTTACGTGGATTCGCGGAACAAGTCTGGCTACGGTTTGAATGACATGTGTGGCAACTAGCCAACGATGACACTGGTGGATCGCCGATAGATCTCTCTCCCTCGACAGAGAGAGACTTAAAGTTCGTGTTCAAATGTGTTCGTGCCAGATATTGTAAGACGTATGGATACGATCGACAGGTGAGAAACAACATAGTTACGGGCTTTCTTGGTCATGTGGGACACGAGTAAAGTGCTACAGTCAGGTTGTTTTTTTTCTTTTTGTTGTTCGTGATAGGATGGCATCTTGTTCGTCGTTATCTGTGTGCAGTTCCGTCGACATTTGTAAATATGCGTGGTAATATTCTAGTTTTCACTGGAAGGTGAATAACAAGTTTGTGTGATTATACAAAGTGCGTTGTTTGTGCTTATGCGTTTATTTATAGTAATTTTATTTATTGCCTCTATTGGGTTTATACTAGAATCTTAACTGTATTAAGGTAATAGTAATATTGTATACAAAATAAGTGATATTTTGTTCTTAGGCAACTCGAGCCCATAGGGAGAAGTAAATTAGTTAACTGTAAATAGTAAGTTAGTACCCCTGCCACACGGAAAAGTTACTATATTTTTATTAAATGATATGGGACTTAATCAGCTCACAGTCTTGAGTGATTATACGAGCGTCGCAAGTTGATTTGTCGACTTCATAATGTAAATCGATCGAAATTACATTACTTTTGTCATTTGGCCCGGGTATGATGCAAAAATGCAGTGACTGCACGCGATAACATCGCTTACATGATCGTAAGTGACCCTTGTCTAGCCGTGTCCGCGATGACTATGTATACCTGATTTTTAATTGTTTTCTGTTTTGCTGTGTTCAATAACTGCGTGTCTCGCCATTTTGTCAAAGTATTTCTGTGTAAAATATGCATTCCTACAGCAATAATTGCGTGACTCAATGTTTTCTCTTATACGCCTACCTCGTGCCTTTTCATACCGACTATTCAGCGGCGTAATATTTTGTCCGTGAAATAAAATGTTTTCGAGACCCGTTGCTATGTGCAGCTTACATTTTAGCTAATAAGACGCGCATATGTGACTAAAAAGCGCGTTACGAAGGTCGATCCACGCGCGTTGCCTTCGCTTCGACGCGCGCCCACAACGGCCTTCCTTCGCGACGTCACGAGAAGAGCGCTACGGCTTCTCTTCTTGAAGGTGTTGTCCCACCCCCCTTAACCAGCCAAGCTGCGCCCCCATGAGCACCCGGAACGGCCTCCCCCCCTCCACCCTCCCCTTGTGACATCACTGTGCGCGCGTGCACAATAGCCGCTCTGCCGTCGCCGGTTGTTCTTCGCTCTGGGTTTCCGTAGTAGCGGTGCGTGGGCTGGGATGTGTGTGTGTAGTTAAGACGATGGATGCGGTTCCCTTCACGAGTGATATGGATGCGGCTCCTTCAACGAGTGGTATGGATGACCGTATCCAAGGGCGTCGACGTACTCTGGCAGGCAGAGAGTACAGAAAAAGGGTGAACAAATTACAGGCAGATCTATCGCAGAATTCTTAGGGAATCCATTAGTATGACCCTTGGGAAACGCCACACAGGTCCCCCTTTTGGGAAACGCTAACACTAACCCCGTAAAGAGGTCAAAAAGAGGCAGCAAAAAATAGAGGAATCAAAAGAAAAAGCTGAAGAAAAAAGTGAAGGGGACAGCGTTAGTGTTTCCCAAAAAGGGATGTGTGTGACTTTTTCAAGGGGCATGCTAATGCATTCCTTAAGAATCCACCAATGCATATTCCTGTAATTTTTTGTAGTACTTTATACTGAAAGTCCCAAATTAGAGCCTTTCTGTACTTCAACAATCTGTCGTTATCTGGACACTGCGGAGAGATGGGCCTGACCTTGAGATACTGGTTGGACGCTGTAGAGTAAAAAATGAGCAAGTGTAGAAGGATTGCTAACCTCACTATCTTTAACGTTTGTCAGGCACTGCACTACCTTAAGCCGGTGGATGCACATTCATACGAGAACGGGCCGAGGCGCAAATTGACCTTGGAGGGGAGGGGGGGGGGGCTGATTTGTTATGCAAATATTTCTCCACGTGCTCTGATCGCGCAATTAAGTTCGATGACTCTGACTCTACACATGTAATTATTCAACACAGACGCTCATTGATCATTGTCAATTAATGCACATTGTGTGTTTAGACCAGATTTGTGCTTATCTTAAGTACTGTGCTAAAAGTATTTATTGAAGATATAGTTTTGAGAGGGTTTCAGTATCTGGACAATATACTTGAAGGAAAATGTCTCGCACTCTATCTCTATTGAATTTCTTAGTGTCTTCCACTCATAATCTCAAGTATACGTTTTGTTAGGCACACCAGCAGAACCAAACTAAAACACAAGCCGTAAGCAAAAAAAAAAAAAAAATAAGTAGTCGTCGACTTTACAGTTACAACCTTCTACGTACACTGAACAACACTGTAAGCGCGAACACGACATGTAACCGTTTGTCGTTTCACTTGGAGGGGACATTCGCGGTCACCAGGCTTTACCTTTTTTTAAGTTAGTGCCCCAAATGAGCAAGTTATATCACATTAGTAGTTTTGACGACAGCCTCCTTGTAAAGAGAGAAACAGATAAAACTGCCGATTACCTGTTCGCGTTATGGTGTCGCGTCGTGCGCGATTTCCTCATGTTTTTGATCAACTGCGTTGGGGTTTGCATCTTGCTAATAAAAACCGATAAAGAAGAAGGGAACGCTCTAAAGTAACTTGCTGCAGAATCTTTTTTTGTTTGTTTTTGTTTTGCCATTTTAACGGTTACATACCGAAAGAAGTAAACAGAAAACCGGTGCAACTCTACAATAGCGGTTATGAAGAAATAACATGCTTATTAAGAAAGACAGAGAGGTCAAAGGTTCCCCTTCCACGTCATAAATGGGGCATCAGTAAAGCGGACGCTGAGAGATTCCAAGGGCTTACATAACATGGGATCCGCGAAGGTGTTCTTTCTAATTCAGTGGCGATAAATTTGAGTAGATGCCAAAATAAACTACGTAGTAATGAGATGAGCTTGCCCAGATATACGTATACGATTCGACTGATGTAGCAAATTAGTCGGAAAAACGATTACGACAAATCAGGAAACCAGCGTCGAGCAAGATGCGCACTTAATTGTCCAGCAGAAAGGAGGAACGCTTCCTCCTAAAGGTACAACGCCCTTTTTAACGCGTTTCAGGATGTTGTACTTGTGAACGTAGATGAACTAATCCTAAATGATCCCGTCACAAGAAAGTCGCGACTCTCTGGCTAACTAATAATGCGAACTTCGTTCCAGAGCGCTTGAAGGACATGGATGCGAGCAAACAAACTAAAAAAGAAGCAGGTACCATGCATGTTATACATAAGCCCTCTATGTTTCTAACGTTCCGTGCTTATATACTCCGTTTCACCTTAGGTCCGGACGCAGCGGACGCTATACGGGCTATCCATCCCGTTCTGTGAACGTAGCGCGTGATACGCTTTCCGCGCGTCGCTGTGCCACTTCCCCAAGGTCACGTGACATTCACACGGACCTTGATTGGCTCCGACGTCTCGTAACATCCGCTGCGCTCGGACGTCAGGTGAAACGGAGTATAGTCACCTCGCAAATGCTCTTTCTTTGTCTCGCGCATACCGAATTCGCTAAAAGCGAACTGCGCTTGAAGCCAAAGGAAGTTTTGGGGCCAACACATCTTAATGTAGAAGTGTGCGTCATAATATATTCCCACATTCTCAAATGTGCGACAAAAAATAGAGCTGCCTTCATTTTTCCTTTTGTGTTGAAAAGACACTTTCGCTCTTCCCAGCGGGTCAAAAAAGTGCATTCAAAAGCAATGGAATCAAATTTCAAAGTATTCATACTCTACTCAAGACGCAGTCCAGTGAAAATAACTTGTACACTACTCAAAATATCTTACGTGGCACCTGGAGTCACTGACAGCATGGGCGATATAACGATTTTTGTACTTTGCGCATATAACGCTTAGAACGAATCCCTCAAGTTAATGACATATGAAACACGCGTTAAGTTTTTTTACCACACGCAAAAAAAGTCGCAGAAAAAAAATAGGGAAAACGAGCAGCGTTTCCTTCCTCAACTCGCAGCCATAACAAGCAGCCAT
Organism: Ixodes persulcatus; assembly: GCA_013358835.2. Lineage (NCBI taxonomy): Eukaryota > Metazoa > Arthropoda > Arachnida > Ixodida > Ixodidae > Ixodes > Ixodes persulcatus. The sequence continues at coordinate 6,708 of JABSTQ010005677.1, read as the reverse complement.
GTGATCTGGAGCCGATTATATGCCACCAATGTTGATGATAACCACTCGCTGGCAACGCACGTTGGCAAAGCACAGGACACGCGCGTAGTTCCAGGCGTTGTTATGGTTGGGCTATTGTCGTCATTGCAGCAATTGAACACGGGGCACTACCCGAATGCTTCTCGAGCTACTAGAGAGTTTTAGTAGATCGTTCCGATGACTCCGATAACGATACCCGATACTCTGCCTCCGCCTTTGCGCTTACATATATAGTATCGTAATCGGGGGTATCGGATGTATCGGAACGATCTACTAAAACTCTCTATTGATTATCACGAGCCCAAATAGAGTTCTCACGCAATGCTCGAGTTCAATCTATGAGCCGCATTTAAATATCACCACTGGGGGGCACTGCGACTTCCCCGACACTAGGGTGCCTACATGTCTGTCGGTCTCAGGGTGAAGACATTCATTGTTGCACTGAATGTGCCAGCGCGTGACGCTCTCGCGCACTCGGTGCGTGACTTGGGCGATAAAATGGCGTCTATGCATTAGCCAAAGCTGCGCGCTCGAGCTGAGTGACACCGTATTGCGCGCACTTCAAAATGCATAAAAAAACGATTGGGCGTGAAAATGGCTGAGATGTCACCACTCAAGCAAAAGCGCGCGTGTGTATGAAGGCACTCTACCCGACACTAGAGTTCCTGTATAGGCTTCCTACGGGAGCCAGAGTTGCGCGCCTGTTTTCCACGTGCCGCCGCGCCGCTATTCGCCGAGATCCGATCACGTGAGGATCCGGATCAAATGCCGTGCAGGAAAGTAGACGTTGCACGCGCCCCGACAGTACGTTCCCCTGCGTTTTAGCGCGCCGCGCGCCTCGAACGCGCGGCGCCGCTATTCGCCGAATTCAGTCACGTGAGGAGCTGGATCAACATGCCGTGCAGGAAAGACGGCGCTACGGGGATGAACGCGCCACTCTGGCTCCCATAGGAAGCCTACACAGAAACTCTACTCGACACGTCATCAGATTTTGCAAAGGAGAGATTGAAAGAAACGCTGGTTTTTGTCCTTGAAATTAAACCATAACAAAGGAGTTTCTTGGACAGCGGCGTTGCGTGCGAGTTTACTTGGATCCCACTAATGCCAGTAGCTCGTGGAAATTGAAAAGCATCCCCAGCGAATATCGTTGCACGGCTCCTTTAAAAGGGCCACGAAATGATATCATATTGGAATTTTGTGACTTTGCAGAGCGGTACAGGTCCTAGTCTGGCCCAAGTATACTCGCACAGACCACCACTTATTCAGAAACTTCTTTGTCGCGGTGAAATTGCGTGGATGAAAGGGGACTATTTCTTCCAGTCTTTTCTTCGCAAAGTTTGATGACGTAATTGTGGGAGCGAAACCACCCGCCTGACGACAGTCGAGCGCGGCTCATGTATTGAACTTGAGAACTGCGTGAGCACTCGAGTTTGGCTCGTAACAATCAGTGCCTCGGCGGACACTCGGGCAGTGGCTCGTGTCCAACCACTGCCGTGATGAGGATAGCCCAACTCTAACAATGCCTGGAGCTCAGCACGCGTTTTTTTGCTTTGTCAATCCCAGAGCGTGGGTATGATTAACGTTGGCGGCATAGGATAGGCACCAGGCCACGTGGCCGCTTGTTCTGGCTCCGAGGTGAGACGATGAACGATGCTCATATTTCTCGAATTTGTTTAGCGGCCGCCATTACATAGAGAGAAAAACTAAGGGAAGTTTATTCAGTTATTAAGGCCACGGTCCCACTGAATGTGGCAGTTTAGATACTTTTTGGCAGGTCATTACTCATCTCCTTTTAAATACTGTTTTGTGGGATTGATGTCATTCGAAAGGCAATGCAATCCTCTTTCATTTGATATTATGTATGTATTGGTTTATACTGTTCATGCGCATTTGTAGCGTTGCGAATATGATGGCGCGGACCCTCACTTGCTCCGCTGGTTCATGTTTTATGAACGATTCATTAAAGATAACACGGTTCCAATAGAGCAGTTTTGTTAAGCTGATGTCGGAGCAGAATGTAACGGTATACTTTTTTTGGTATTTGCACTACTTTGTTTTTTTCAGCTCTCCAAATATTGCCCTAAAATTGACATTTTTCAGCAAAAATATGTTTTTAATGACAAGCGCTAGGGCAATGAAATTAGCTACAGTTGTAGTGCTTGTAATTGGTAATATGCAGAAAAAAATGTAATGTTGTGTAAAAGTTTTTTATTCAGAAATTCTATATCAAACGTAGCACTTTTTTGTGCTTCGAGTCATGGTAATTCAAATGCCGCTGAGTAAATAATTAAACTATGGTAAAATATTTTATAACATTTAGAACTACAATAGTTGCCCAAGAGGTGGACGGTGGCTTTTTTTTATTTTCAAAGTCATAATGCTCCGGGAGCCCTTCAAACTTACCTGTTTTTGACGCACATCTTTTTTGGACATCAAACAGATTTATTGTCATCTAATAACATTTATTTTATGGAATAGATATACATTGCGATGTATTAGATTTTCCCAATGATCTTGCTTTGGTTTTTTGATAGTTGTAGAGCTTAGCTAATTTTAAAAACAATTAAAACTGTTTGGGTGTTTTGTTGCGCTACCTGGCGGATGGCAGACAAAACTGCTGATTTCTAAGTTCAAAATATTTTCGAGGGCGGCGTTGGCGTCAGTATCATCATCAATCTCCGTGTTGTTTTACCTTCACATTTAAAAAATATATTTGAAGATTTACTATCGATAAATGAACGGTTTAAGTACTGGGTCAGGTTAATAAATCTAAGACAACTAATTACACAAGCGTAGCGTGATATAAAGTGTTCATTATTCGATATAATTGAAATCAATAAACGATAAAGACGAAGAGGAAAAGAATACACCCGAGTTCACTTCATGCCTAGAGTCACTAAATGAGCTGCGTTGAAAGTATCGGTACTCCATTCCCCAAAATTGTTTTGGGCGCCGCCATTTTGGGTCTTGTGCAGAGCAAACGCAACTGCCGATCGTCATGATCCAAAAGTTCCACTTCCTCTGCATTAGATGCGGTGCTAGGAAACTGATACAATATTGCTATGCTCTGTCGCGGGTTGTTTAAACATTCGTGGAGGACGCGGCGTTTCCTGTGATTTTAGATACAGCTTCAGATAACTGGCAACCATGATTTTAAGCCACAATATGGCCAAGTGTCGTTACAGCGTAGCGAATTTGCTGGCACTAGCGGGAACAATGAGGAAGAGGCAGGTGTCAAAAGGTAGTGGCTTGTGGAATTTACGGGGCTCACGTCATGGCCCCTCCAGGTATTACAAGCTTCTTGAACAAGGGCATGAATAGTGTCATTAAATAAGCTACGCTTCAGAGTAGCGACACTTGGCCATATTGTGGCTTAAAATCATGGTTGCCAGTTATTTGAAGCTGTATCTGAAATCACAAGAAACGCTTCTCCGTCCTCCACTTTAAACAGTTTGCGACAAAGCAAAGCAATATTACATGAGCTTCCTAACACCGAATCTAATGCTGAGGAAGTCGCAATTTTGAATCATGACGATCGGCAGTTGCGCCTGCTCTGCACAAGCACCGCGGCGCCCACAACACTGTCGGGGAAGAGAGTGCCGATACTCTAAGCGCAGCTCATTTATTGGCCCTACTGCCCGCGAACCTCCTTTCCCCTGACTGAAACTGAAACTAAATATGAATAATACACCATTATTATAGCTTATTTAGTTTTAACTACCTACACATAATGAGAGGAGGAAGCGGCCGGGTAGGAGAGACGCGGGTTTTATGTGCGACTGTTCTAATCAACGTTAGTTCTAACCGTCTTAAAAGAGAGAACGCTTGAGCTTGCGCTGGTTAAAAAAAAGACGGTCCAAAGAAAAGAGGCGGCACGCTGTGTTCTTTGTGATTGTGCGTCTAATTGCAAATTGTTGTGTGTATGTTTATACAGCCGGAAATTAGTCTGCCTTAGTGGGCGTGTGTCTCAGGTGTAGATGAGCAATTTAGCCAGTGCGGTACAACCGAAAACCTGGGGTCTTTAACGTGCACCACGCAGTAGTGATACACGATCGCACGCCGGTATGATGCTCTTCCACATCGAAACGGGCAGGGGCGGGGTGGGTTCTGCAGCGTGAGCTTTCGCTCCACGTGCTCCGAGCTGGTGAGCGCACGTGCGCTAGACATGCACTTGGCCACCGATCGCCCCCCCCCCCCCCCTTATATAAGTATTTGAAGATCGACGATGGACGTCGATCGTCTCGAGGTAATGTAACGTAATAACATTCTATAAATAATGAACATATTGAAGGATTGAAACACTCAATTTTTCAATTCTTGGATTGTAATATGGCGGTAGCCTATTTTACTTACTGTTGATGAAGAGCAATATGAGGTGACGAGGTAATGATTAAATTATGAGGCTCTATAAGGACTACGATATTAGTGGGTGTCGAACCACGACGTACAGTGCCAGACTTGTTTCAAGTATTGTGTACCCAAAGACCTTTCTTCACCCGCAACAGAATATGGTAGAATCAATGAGGATGCTGCTTTACAACTGTACATGAAACAGGAAAACTGCAATGTGCAGAAGTGCGGCTTATTCGTTAATATGAAGGACGGATTTCTAGCAGCATTCCCTGATTGACTACTTGGAACAAATGGCCTCATTGACGTAAAGTGTCCCCGTTCCAAAAGATTCTTGAAGCCTACTGAAATCGCAAAGGAGTATGAGGCGAAAAATAAGAAAAAGGAGCCTGGCGTGAAAGGTCCAAATCACCACCATAGCCTCTACTTCAAATACAAGGGCAGTTACACAATACACAAAGAGAGTTTTGTGATTTCGTTATATTTACACTCAAGGGCATTGATATCCAACGTCTTCAGAGGGATGACACCTTCTTGTCAACCAACATAGAGCCTTTTCTACTCAAGTTTTACATGGAAGGCCCGTCTTCCGCTGCAATTCCTCACGTAGACGAGTTGTCCGACCGAATAATCTGCCATTACTCCCGATCTGGAAATCTCTCGATCTTCATTCATGGCCAAATAGTATCATACGAGATCGAGGGGTGTGGCTCTTCGTCTGCCGAACATTGCTTCGGCGGGTGTTTTTACCGTGTAAGATGAGACCGTCGCGTGCTGCTGGAACAAGAACCTGGCGATTCTTCACTGAACTGCTTCTTCCGTAAGCTTCAAGAGGGCTTTTTTCGTTTCGCACACCATCGGTTCTGCTTGCCCGTTAGTTGCAGGATGGTATGGTGCACTAATGTGATGCCTGATGCCGTTTTTTTTGTTTGTTTGTTTTTTTTTTTGGGGGGGGACTTGTTTATTTTATTTGAAGCAAGATTTGGCGCGTTATCAGAGAAAAGTATTTTCGGTAGGGCAAAAGTAGAGAAAAGAGAGCGTAGAACGTCAATGACGCGTTTGGACGTCGTGGCAGGCATCGTGTAAACTTCCAACCACTTACAGTACGCATCGACCATGACTCCGCAGATGCGGATACGTTTCGCCACCCACAGACTGAATAGTGGATTGTTTTCAGTTACAGTTCATGATGGCGCTGGACTCGAGGAAGCCTTCGACTCTTTCCACAAAGTTAGCCCAGGTGCCAGCACTTTTGTCGAAAGTGGTAAGTGTTCGAAACGTCGACAACGTCGACGTGCTGTGCTTGACACTGGACGCTTACCATTCGCTGAGAAGAAACTTGCTTGTTCGTCTGCCACGAGTCGTCCGATATCAGGTCATCACCGCTACTCCATCTCCCGACAAAACAGGTCGTCATTGTCCGCATGTCCATAGTTAGCAATCACGTGAACTTATAAATTCCCATACGCTCATAACTTGCCGTACGCTAAACGCCGTTCATTCATAGCGTCTTCATTGCAAATAAGCGTCTTCCTATTTATTCTGATGGTTTTCATCATACTCAAGCAAAAAGCGCCGAAAAAATACAGGGACACAGACGAAGGGAAACAGGACAAGGCGCACTCTCAACTGAAGTTTGACTTCTTCTTCTCAAACTTCAGTTGAGAGTGCGCCTTGTCCTGTTTCCCTTCGTCTGTGTCCCTGTATTTTTTCGGCGCTTTTTGCTTGCAATGAACCAACTAGCCCAAATCTCCACTTTACTTCATCATACTCCTCCTAAGCTGTACTTACAACATTATATCGGTACTTCCGAAAATATTGCAACGGCGTTTGTCTTCTGGGAACTATAATGTAACAACCTTTACAAAATCTTCCGGATCCCATGAAACACAATATTTCGTTATGTCATTTTTCGGTGGTCATTATAATAGTGAGGTAAGTACCGTAAATTGCGAAGCAGTTTACTTGACGTCCGCTTCCACTGGTGTCTTGGAATATTGAGTCTACTGAGCGTGCATTCCTCCAGAAGAAGTTTTCATTGAAAGAATATTGACACGTCAATCAACAATTGATTCCTTCTTGGTAAGATTTATTGCGAAAGGCCGTGGCAACCGCCGAACCGCACCCTGACATTCTCGCATACATGCGTTTGCTGGGCCACGCTATTGAGCCAGCTGAGCACAGCTGGCAGCGGCGCGAGCAAGGCCACGAGGGGAACGTGATGGTGCTCGAGCCATCCCACCGTGAACCAATGTTTCGGCCACCCCACGGGTGCGTGTCGCCATCTATTGGTTGAACTAACGCCTTGTTCAAGATGGCTGCCGTGGGACCGCAGCCTTT
>JABSTQ010005676.1:0-147021 GCA_013358835.2 Ixodes persulcatus | reverse complement strand
ACTGCAATACTCAGCTGTTTAAGAGTTCTCACTCTGTAGATATCAGGACAGCGGCATGATACACATAGCGAAAATCGGAAGTGATCCTGGTCCCCTTGCGCAAACATTCCCCGCTTCGAGGCTCCAGGCTGCCTCAGCTGTAGCCCTATTTATAAACCTAAAATGTATACTTCGTGAAGTTCTTGTTTCCGTTCTTTTACGTTGTGGCTTGCGCAATGCAGTGCTTCTAGAGTTCTTACCGAAGTATTTTACAGCGCGGCTGCGTATGGCTAGGGTTCCGTGGAATTTTCGCGTGAATTGACTAAAAACACTACGCTCTCACCAAAGCACGCACTTTCAACGAGCTAGGCGCCTCGGCTGCATGGGCGCTTTCTGCTTACTCGAGTGTGAACGAGCCATAGCTATTTATATCAATGGTGGGACTAAAACACCTGTCTTCGCCTTTACTTTTATTCTTTTCTTTCAATGTAGTAACTGAACAGAAAACGACGACTAAACACGCACAATAACTTTGCCGAACGGGTGATTTACGATATAGCCCAACCGCCGAACAAAACAAGAATAAACGTAAAAAAAGAAAAAAAAGAAAGACGTTTACAATTATCTCTAATGCCGAATTAGAGCACAGTGCTTGAGGAGGAGCAGGGGAGGGTACGGGTGGGAGGGTATGCCCACTCTTCCCTCCGCAGCCTCCCCTCTTCCTCTCCTGCTTCCTTCCCATTTAGCGGGAAACGTTCCCTAAATGTTTCGCTAGCAAAACTTTCCCCGTTATTTTAGAGTGGAAATGTTTCTGCTAAATCTAGCGGGGATCTTGTTCCATTAAATTTAGCGTGAAAATATCCCGCAAAATTTAGCGCTAACATTTCCCCGCTAAATTTAGCAGAAAAGTTTCCCCGCTAAATATTATGCTATATTTAGCGGGAAATATTCTCCGCTAATTTTAACTTGAATTTTTAGTTAGATGTAACAAAAAAGACTTCCCGTTAAATTTAGTGAGAACATTTTTGCTGAACTTTCCCGGTTAGTTTGGCGAAAAAATATTTCCTGCAAAGTTTGTGGGGAATTTTTCTGCTAAATTTAGCGGAAATTGTTTTTTCTAAATCTAGCGGGAAAATTTCCTTGCTAAAATTTAAAAAAAAAATTCCCGCGAAATTCAGCGGAAACCTTTTCCGGCTAAATTAGCCTAATATTTGCTCGCTAAATTTAGTGGGAAACTTTTTACGCTCAATTTAGCGGGAAGATTTTTCCGTAAATTTTTGCGGGGAATTTTTCCCGCTAGATTGAAAGAAAATTTCACGCTAAATTTAGCGATACATTTTGCAGCTGATTTTAACATAAAACATTCTCCGCTAATTTAAGCGGCAAACGTTCCCTGCTAACTTTAGCGGGGCCATTGTGCGAAAATTTTCCCGCTAAATTTAGGGGGGGGGGATTTTGGCTTAATGGAAGGCGGGGTTATGCCCGCTGGCATTATTGCGATATTACAACGCGCGTGGTTACGCCGACACCGCTCAAGTTAGAAACGGGCGCCTAAGAGCTGCGCGTTAAAAGAAAACGCACCCTGGCGAAGGGGGAGGGGGAGGCGACATTAGGGCGATGGCTGCTTCAGTGGCGAGCGGAATAATTTTGCTATGTATATGTCTACAAGAGACCTGTGTACGGCCTCACGCGATGATGTGCACATGGGTAAATAAATAAACCTCTTTCAAATCGTTTCTTGCTGCGAGTTTCTGCAAAGCTAATGAAATATTTTAAATACTGTGTGAGCAACGTTTATTATCGTGGCCGCTTGTTAAAATAAGAGTAAAAACGAAAGAAAAAATCGAGGGCATTTAGGTTTTTGGGTAGAATGTCAATACACCAAAACCCAATATATCTTTTCGCTATCTGGAATATAGAACTTGAAATTATATAAATTCCGTTTGGCCTCCAGGTTTTCAGAATTTGTTCATTTGTCTGCAATCTCGCTTTCAGGTTTGCGGTAACAATTCCAGTTAGATTACTTGTTCCGTCATCCAGATAGCGAGGCGCTATATTGGGTTTTGGGCTGGGAGTGACACGGCGACAGCAACTCGGTTCTCACGTAATACTCTGTCCACCAAGTGTCTCAGGATATATGGTATTCATGAAACTTGATGATTTCCCGGTGATTACTTCGCACACAGCAGACACCCTCGTTGCCAAACACATCCCCTATTATAAACCATTAACTCGAGCATCCATAGACATGTATTCCACACATCGCACGAGATTCCGCCCAAGAAAAAGACGCATCACAGCCTCTTCGTGCTCAAACTTATGGCGCCCCAATCGAGGAGACCGTTGACTTTGGAGCCCTTTTTACGATATGATACAGCTGGTTAGGCCCCGAACAAACCCCCTGCTGATCGTTGGCGATTTCGGTGCCGCCCACCCAACGTGGGGATATATGAAAGAGAGCCCCAAGGCGTGAAGTTTAGCCATGCCATCGCCAACAAGCAGCTGAACATCATGACGGATCCAGAACGCCCACACAAGAATGGGCAGCACCGCTAGTCGCAGCACATGACCAGAGCTCACCCTACTCTGCTGCATGCAGACCTCGTGTAGCTGGTTCAACCTGGACGAAAGTTTGGGAAGCGACCGTTACATTCTAGAGACCGAGTTCGGCGACGGAGGCCGTTGGACCCAAAAGCTTCGATACGCTTGAATCACGAACTGGAAGCAGTCAGACGCATGCGGGAGTATGCCGAGGTTGGAGACAGCATTGTCTCCATTCAGGAGTGAACCTAACGGTTCCCTGAAGACATTGGCCCAGCAACCGAGGAACTACAGACTACAGTCGGCATCCCCGCGATAAACTGACATCTCCTCCACCTGAGGGACGCCCGACGAATCCTCACCGAGGGATGGAAGACCCAGAGACTCAACCGCAAGCTACTACTACGGATCGCTGAACTGAGCAGAAAGGCGGTAGACTGCACAGCCGCATTGGTGGAGAGCATTTTTAACCAGCTATGCAATGAACTACGGGGAACGCAAGAAACATCTAGGACTTGGGCAATCCTCCGGACACGACTTAACTTTACTGGACCCATCGCGCTCCAAGACTTAGAAAACCAAGGCCGTGACCAAGATCCAACACGGACTGCAGCGGGACAAACATTCCATCGTGAATTAACTGGGGTCCTGATACCGCGCACCCGGCGAACGCCCCGAATACGCCGAATACCTCTACACAAGCAAGCCAAGTCAACTTTTTTTTTTTTTTTTTTCAATACATTTCGCTCCGTACCCACGTAAGCCAAGAAGGCTTGTGTGTGGGACGCGGCAGGTGACTAACAACCAGACGATTTACAGTTTTAACTCATTCTATGAGTTTAAACAAACCAAACAAATTTTAAGAAAAGAAGCGGTTCATACACACGTGCACTAAAACCGGTGGAACGGGCCTCTATTATGTACATACTGCTATTTAGTAATATATCTCAAAGCGTTGTTTTAATAATCAATATAGTAATTCATACAGTGGTTACGGTCGTATGTTGGTACTTTTACTAATTCACACTTTGTTTAATTTTTCTGTTCATTAATCCATATTCTTGCCATTTTTTTCATTGCTTGTGGATATTTGCACTCAATCAGCTCCTCAGGTAGTTGGTTAAAAAGTTTAGGCACATAATAATTTCTTGTAGCCTCTCCATACTTTGTCTTTATTAATGGTTCAAAATATTTCCTATTTGGTCGCAATGTTCTTTCTTTAATAATTTCTATTTTGTGGTAGTTGGTTAAAAAGAATTTTGTGATTATGTCATATTTCAATTGATCACTAAAATAAAATACGCCTATTTCTTTACATATATCATCTATTAAATCGCTTCTTTTTTTTGATTGGTGACCCATTCTTCTGAATATCTGTTTTTGGAGAGTTTCAACTTTTTTTTGTAGGTATTTAGCACAGTGCCCATAAACAGTTATACCATATTGTATTACAGATTTTCCTAACGAGTTATAAATAATTTTAAGTACAGAATGGGGGACCATATCCTGAATGTGAAACATATATGCCATCAGTGTCCTTAATTTTTTGCAAACTTGCTCTATGTGTGAGTCCCATTTAAGATGTTGGTCTATATACATTCCAAGGTATTTTACATTTTTTACATATTTAATTGCTAGGCATGAACAGTTGTTACAATTTTTATCGTGCATTTTAATGGGTATTTCAGTTAATAGTATTTTTCTAGGGTCTCTAAAGCACATTATTTGAGTTTTTGAAGTATTTACGATAATCTGATTTTTACAGTACCACTGAAAAATATTGTGAATGTCTTCTTGTACTTCTCGAACGGCAACTTCATAATTTTTGTGGGCGTATACAATTACTGTATCATCAGCAAACTGGAATAATTTGCTTGTTAGTTTTACTTGCGAAATCTCATTGATATACAAATTAAACAGTAGAGGGCCCAGAACTGTACCTTGTGGTACTCCTTGTTTTACTCTAATTGTCCTACTATATTTCGATCCTAGTCGCACTATTTGATACCTGTCTAGAAGATAATTTTGTAACAAGTCATGTACTTTTCCCCGAATCCCTATGCTGTACAATCGATCTAATAAAATAGAGTGATTTATCGTTTCAAAGGCCCGTGTAAAATCTATAAAAACGGCTAATACATATTTTGTACAGTCAAGGTTTTCATATACATAATCAAAAAAGTCTTCCAAAAGATCTGAAGTTCCCATTTTTTCTCTGAAACCATATTGCGTGTCAGTTAATATATTATGTTTCGAGATAAAACTCCGAAGTATTTTATTGATGTATTTTTCCATTATATAATTAACTACCGAGAGTATACAAACGGGTCTATAATTAAGTAATTTATTTTTCTCGCCTTTCTTATATATTGGCCGAACAATAGCAGTCTTCAGTTTTTCAGGAATGATACCACTTGAGAATATGCAGTTATATAGCTGGATCAGAACTGGTTTTATTATATGGATGTGGAATTTAATGTCCCTTGCCCTTATTTGATCGTATCCCACTGCTTTATTAGTTTTGATTTGCCCCACAATTTCGATTAGGTCGTTCTCAGTCATCTCTGGAAGAAAAAGTGAATCACAGATTCTGATTTGATTAGGTTGCTTTTCTGTTGGCATAGAGCAAAGTTTTTCAATTGATTGAACATATTCTGTATTGAATTCATTTGCAAGCGTTTCCATATCATGATAATTTCCAAAGTTGACTTTAATTACGTCTTCTATCGATTTTTTCCTTTTTCGTCCTAGCAATTGATTGACTAGTGACCAGCATTGTGCTATGTTTTTTGTTTCTGAAAATTTGATCCAGTAGTAATTTCTTTTCGTACATCTTATGATGGAAGTCACTTTGTTCCTAATTGCTCGATAATTTGTTTTATAAGTTCTATTATTCGGAAAACGCTTCAAAAGCTGCCAGGCCTTCGTTTTTTCCTTTATTAGGTCGTCTATCTCCTTAGTTATCCATTCATTTTGCTCTTTACGTCTTTTTATGTTACTTTTTTGTGTTGATTTTTCATAAATCTGTTTAAATATGTCTATAAGTTGATCATAAAGTTTTACTGGATTTTGTTCTTTAGAAATTTCTTTCCAGTTGATTTCCTGTATGTATGCATCTACTTTTTTATTATTAATAAAGGAACTCTCAACATATGTTTGTCGTGTAGTTTTAAAGAAGTTTGAAATAGTTACTGCCACAAAATAGTGGTCGGCTACTTTCTCTGTGATAACTTGTCCCTCAGATTTCCCTTCTTTTGTCCGTGTATGTATATGGTCTATGCATGATTGAGTTAGTCTCCCACTATATATTTCCTCTCTTGTGAAATCCTGTATAATCGGCTCTAGACCGGATAGTACCATGCTATCAAGGTAACTATTTGTCATCGGATTCGATCTATGTGTGTCAATGTTTATGTCACCTACTACAATCATATCATTGTCTTTATTCTCGTTTAACCATTTATTTATGTCATCTATGAATTCACCTATATTTCCTTGTGGCGCTCGATACAGACTTAATACTGAAAATAGTTTTCCGTTTTTTTCAAGTTCGACGTGAAGAGCTTCTGTTGAGGAGAATTTCATCTTTTTGTTTTTCTTTACTTTTAATTTATGATTTATTATGACCATAGTTCCACCTCCTTTTCGGCCGTCTCTACTATGTGACAACACTTCAAAGTTATCAAAAACAAACAGCGTCTCTTCCTCAGGCTTTATATTTGTTTCCGAAAATACAAGAACATCTAACTTGTCTAGGTAAGGTTCCACCAAACTATTAATTTCATTCCAGTGCTTCTTCAAACTGCGGACATTGGCGTGTAATAAAACAAAACAACCATCATCAATAGTAGCGGATACACTTGTCCACCACTTTGTAAAAGATGAATACGTTTGTTTTCCATCCATTTTGGTTTTATCTTATTTTATCGATATCACTGTGCGTCTTGATACGAATCGCTCGATCACCGTCCTGTTTCCTTACATAGGTGCAACCACCTTTGTGCCACGTGTAGCGATATCCCAGTGATTTAGCTTTTTCTCTAGCTTCGAAAAAAAGCTTTTTGTTTATTTCGGTTAGGTTTTCTTGCAAATAAATGTTGTCGTTCGAATCTTCCGATCGCAGTTTGTTCTTGTTTTTTAGCCATTCGTCTCGTCTGCTCCGGTTCAAGAATCTAATCATTATCGGGGGTGTTTTTCCCTTTCTTGATGGAACGCGGTGTACTGCTTCAACGTCTTCTTTCTTTAATCTCGTTACTTGCAGTTTGTCCGCGACACAACTCAGTTTTTCCATTAGGTCCTCGTGTTCAGTGACAAGAATACCGTGGACTTCGATGTTGTTTAACCTGCCGTATTGCTCGAGATTGTTTAGGTCTTGCTTTAATTTGTTGATTTCTTCGTTAGCTAGGCTAGCTTCTTCAATTTTTTTCACTCTTGTTTTGATCTCGGTCATTTCTGCTTCCTGCGCGGTTAGTTTTTTCATAGCCTCGTCGTATCTGTCCGACATTCTTTGTACCTTTCTTTCAATTTCTTGTACAGTTTCTTTTACACTGGCCAACTCGTCGACCTTTTTTTCTAGTGGACCGAGAACCACTAACATTTGCGCGATTTCTGCTAATTTCTTGTGAATATCAAGTTCGCCATGTGATGCATTTGTTTCCAAATCGCTTGGTTTCGATCGCTTTCTCGAAATGCGACATGTCTGGCATACCCAGCTCTCTCTCAGGCTAGTTGATTCTTTTTTTTCTTTCACTTTACTCTTGGGCACGCCAGAGCAATTTCCTAAATGATAGGTGAATCGACATTCAATACATTGTATGTCCTTGCCATCTCCCTCCAACTTTAGATTACAGTTCAAACAAATATCATCCTTTTCACTCCCTGAAGCCATTCACAATACCAAAACACCCCTCGCAGTCAGCAGCAGGTTTTTTTCTTTTTTAGAAAAACAGCGTAATGTGTGATTTTTGAGTTCTCACCTGTAAAAGTTTGGTTGTTACTATCTGGTGTAGCTCCTGCCGCTGACTGCGATGGCTGCCTGGTGGGAAGCTTCTTTTATCCCTTCTAGATGACGTCACGGTCCCGTGACCGCTGTTGCCTTCCGTTGATCCTTGCTGCTGCGTCGTCCTCGGCAGCGATTCCGTCAGCGATGATCAGTATCGGCGGCGTCTTTCGGTGGCGCTCTTGGTCCCGCTACCGATGATGTGTTTCGTCGGTTCCTTGTTGCTGCCTGGTCATGGGCAGCGGCAGCGGTCCCTCCGATATCAGTGCCGGTGGTTTCTGTAAAAGTTTGGTTGTTACTATCTGGTGTAGCTCCTGCCGCTGACTGCGATGGCTGCCTGGTGGGAAGCTTCTTTTATCCCTTCTAGATGACGTCACGGTCCCGTGACCGCTGTTGCCTTCCGTTGATCCTTGCTGCTGCGTCGTCCTCGGCAGCGATTCCGTCAGCGATGATCAGTATCGGCGGCGTCTTTCGGTGGCGCTCTTGGTCCCGCTACCGATGATGTGTTTCGTCGGTTCCTTGTTGCTGCCTGGTCATGGGCAGCGGCAGCGGTCCCTCCGATATCAGTGCCGGTGGTTTCTGTAAAAGTTTGGTTGTTACTATCTGGTGTAGCTCCTGCCGCTGACTGCGATGGCTGCCTGGTGGGAAGCTTCTTTTATTCCTTCTAGATGACGTCACGGTCCCGTGACCGCTGTTGCCTTCCGTTGATCCTTGCTGCTGCGTCGTCCTCGGCAGCGATTCCGTCAGCGATGATCAGTATCGGCGGCGTCTTTCGGTGGCGCTCTTGGTCCCGCTACCGATGATGTGTTTCGTCGGTTCCTTGTTGCTGCCTGGTCATGGGCAGCGGCAGCGGTCCCTCCGATATCAGTGCCGGTGGTTTCTGTAAAAGTTTGGTTGTTACTATCTGGTGTAGCTCCTGCTGCTAACTGGACGCGTACTTCATATAGTTGGAGTTATGAGCAATCCCCACCAAGCTCATACACACCACTGCCCTGGGAGAAGACTGGGTAACGTACGAAATGCTAAACAAGCTCAACGACGCTTCAATCACCGCACCCACCCGAGAATAAACAAAGTATGAAACACAGACTGCATCCCAACGGAATTGAAGTACGCAGATATTACGCTCATCCCTAAGCCTTGAAAGCCACTGGTACTTGAGAATATTCCACTAATCTCGCTCACATCGTGTTTAGGAAAGCTCATGGAGCATATCGTCCATTTACGACTACAACCATACCTCCAAGAACTAGCGTACTTTGCAGATATAACGTACAGATATCGAGCGCACCCCCCACGAAAAACATCCTTGTCCTGCTCAAGGAAGAGGTCCTGGGCTTTCAGGGCCTGGTTCAGGCAAGTGCGGTGTCAGCCATTGACCTCAAAGGGCCCTTCGATAATGTATCGTACGAAGATATACTCGCAGCCTCGCCTAAACCTACTGCGGCACGAAGGCATACTACTATGTGCGGTCCTCTCTTGGGGACCAAACCGTTATCCTGGTGATTGGCAATATACGCTTGGACCGTATTCGCCTAACAGGGCGAGTACGCCTCAGAGATCTGTGGTGTCACACTTGCTGTTTAACGTGGTTATAGCAGGCATTCCGCGTAAATTCGACAAGGAACTACATGTGCGACACGCCTTATATTCCACCGTCGTCACGATGTGAAAAACCAGAAGGTCGGAAGGGGAAACCCAGGATAGACTGCAAGAAGCAGTAACCGCGACCCAAAACTACGTAGAAGCGGCAGTGCTGACTCGCACGACTAAAAAAGCCGAGCTTCTGGTGATTCCAAAACGTTCGATACTCAACAAACACACGCCGGTAATCGGCCTCAAGGTAGAAAGCCAGAGCTTGGCCCATCTCAAATACTCTTCCTAAGGTACTGTATTTCTAATACTTTTGGCGGTATTTCGAATTTTCGCAAATACATTTATTCTACAGTATTTGTTACTCCATCTTAACTACATTTCTCACTATCTTGTACTTCATTTCTCAGGTACATTTGCAAACTTCGGGAAAATTATTATCGCCGGAAAAATCTACGGGTATCATCAGACCACTGGACAAAAACTAAACCGATTGCAAGCCTGGAGCCAAGGGACAGAACACAAAACAGAAAACAAGGAGCATAACGCAGTCTCCAGGGCCGGTTTGCTCATCTTGCGGCCGCGGCTGCGGCTGCGGCCAAGAGGGATTTTTATGTCACGTGACCAGCTCCATGGGGACAAGGAAGTACCTAGCGACCCTGCCTAATGGCAGAGAAGTCCGTGCCGCTTCGAGTACAAAAGCCTAATTTCGCTCGCAGCAACTGACTGCAGAGGCTTTCAACTGAAGTCCAATTAACCGCCCCATCATACTTTAGGAGCGGCAGGTAAAGTTATGGCCAGGGAAGGTAAATATAAGCCAAAATAAAGGAAAAAGTCACGCAAAACGAAAGCGGTGGTTGTGTCTTTATATGGCTGTGCTAGCGCCAGCGCGAACAGAGTCCGCTGTAGTCGAGCGGTTGGAGCGCCGGGACTTGTCGTCTTGGCGCAAAAAGTTCAGTTTCAAATCGCGCCAAAAAGTCCACTTTTTTATTATGCTCTGCGCGTTTTTTTTTTTTTTTTGTTTAGTGCGATTTGTTTTACCGCAGGTTCAACTTCTATACTTTGTTTGACTGCACTTCCACTCTGAATGTAGACAAGGCGCTATGAGCTCTACAACATTATTGGGTGGGTAGTTCTGACTCACCAGTTCGTTGTTCATGCGCTCGGAAGAGCGCATACATGTCTCTGGCTTTCTTTACAACTTCCGCTATGCCTCCTGCAGCTGCCGTGCACTCCGCGGAAAGCTTATGTCGTTGACAATATCTTCCGATGCCTGTCTCTTCGTTCGCCAGGTAACTGTGCTGCTGAATATCTCTAGAAATTTGTTGTTTTCGTTCTCCAATCGCTCTAATTAATTCCATTTGTTGATCCAAAGTCATTCTAGGTGTTTGCGTTTGAGATATGGTTTGCGATGTTGACGCCTGACTCATTTTTGCTTTCGGTTGTGATCGTCGGCTATTCATACTAAAATTCAACAAGTAATGTGTTAATATTACAAAACGATTGCCACAGCGAGATGTAAAGAGTAAAAATATAACTTTTATCACATTCCATGCAAGTAAACGTATAATCTTTTTTATTTCGGTTTTACGACTTTCTCAGACGTTTGACTTGCTGCCTTGCCTGTAGGATTTCGCTCAATCAATCCATCCGTGGCTGCTATTTTTTGCGTTTTTTCGTGGAATCTTTTTTTTTTTAATTGACACGACTGCAGTGTGTATTGGTACTAAATAGGCGCCTCCTGTTATTGACAAGAGTTGTAGCAAGAGCGTTGTATATTTAAAAACACATACAATTGTAGTTGCTGGGAAAGGATGCTTGTTTCGGCCCCGTTTTTGTGAAAGTCATACCGATGCTGTAATCTTGGTGTCCTTTTAATGAACATTATGAAACTTTCGTATTTGCGCGTTATCTTGGCTTCATCTTGGTTTCTTTTTAATGAACATTATGAAACGATTGTAGTAGCGCGTTAACTTGGCTTATCGTAATCTTCTTTTTTTTTCTTCCGGGTTGTCGACCCAACAGGTGGAGAAAACAGTACAAATGGTGTAAGGCGCAGTTGTCCCAGTGGATGATTAGTAAAAAAAATCACACTTAAAAAATAAAACACGCGCAGAATAAAAAACAAAAAAAAACGTCTCCGCCGAGGTTTGAACTGGAACGTTCACGCCGCAACGAGAAGTCCCCCCGCCCTAACTTCTAGACTGACGCTGTTCGCGCCGGCGCTAGCAAAGATATATAAATACACAACCACCGCTTTTGTTTTCCGTGATTTTTTCTTTATTTTGGCTTATGTTTACCTTCCCTGGCCGTAACTTTACCTGCCGCTCCTAAAGTATGTTGGGGCGGTTAAATGGACTTCAGTTGAAAGCCTCTGCAGTCAGTTTCTGCGAGCGAAATTAAATTTTTTTACTCGAAGCGGCACGGACTTCTCTGCCATTAGGCAGGGACGCTAGGTACTTCCTTGTCCCCATGGAGCTGGTCACGTGGCATAAAAATCCCTCTTGGCCGCAGCCGCAGCCGCGGCCGCAAGATGAGCAAACCGGCCCTGATGCCAACAAAAGACTAAATAAATATCCTGGATAGCCCCAAGTACGCCCGCATCTATGTGTCCTCTCGTCCGCTTTTTTTTTTTCAAGACGTTTTTAACGGCACGTGAGTTAGCAAAGTGCTGATGACGTCATCCAGATTTACGCTCAGAGACTAATTCTGAAGGATTACGACCCCAACACTCCGTACGATAACAATGATCGTGTAGCGCCCGGGGTCAACCAGCAAAGTTGCTCATGCACTCTCTCCTAGTGAATTTCCCGAAGAACACTCGCAGGATACCCATGGCTTGGTGAACGTCACGGCCACGGCACGAAGATCCTAAGATTTCAAAGTGTGGCACATTGGTGAAAAGTGGAGCTTCTCAAAATGCAGCTGGATGACAGAATATTCCAACGCGTTTTCGCTTGGCTGGCATGGCAGCAAGAGGTCCAGTCGACCGCCCAAGCGACTTGTTGAGCGACGACGGCCCCCTGCTGCACTATATGCCCCAGGCCAGCAACGATCCGGATGGCTCGGCGTTCCGGACCGGGATACCCCGCAAGCTACGTAAGCTTTTCATTCGAGACCTGCATGACTCTTCCTTGGCAGGACACAGCAGTGGGAGCAAAACTTACGACAAGTTGTCCCGAATTTCTACCTGTCCCGGCATGAGACAGGATGTGCTCCGATACGCTCGTAGCTGCTTGGTGTGCCAGAAAACAAAAACGTTGGCTTTGTGTTATTTATCCGTGTCGGGTAAGCAGCAAGGCAAACCGACCACAAAACTTGATGTTCATTACATCAATGCGTCAATAATGTATTGAACTGGTGCAGCAGCGGACAGGGGAAGGGGTTTTGAACCGGTTTCGTAGACACTCTTCTTTGCTTCACTCTTGACCTCCCTTGTTATTATTATTTTTTTTTTACAGTTTGAAGGTACATGTACGTTTTCTCGCTTTTGACTGTGGTGACAAAGTACTCGCTCTTGGTTGTTGATCAGCGCGTAAGTGTCTCGCTCACTCGCGTACTCATGAAGAAGTCTGGCGGGTGCATGCCGGCCTACATGTCAGGTCCCCGAATCGAGAATATTACGAACTTATTTCTGAATGCGTCATGAGCCGAGACTGCCCCCAAACTAAAGCATGGCAGGTGCCATGTCAGCAATACGTGAGTTGCCTTTGCTCGTAAATTATTTCGGCACCCTTCACTTTGACTAAATCGAATTATTTCCAAGTAAACTAAAAATACCGTACTCATTTCTGACCTTTTTTTTATATGATACTACTAACTTCCAGCACACTTGCCAAGAAATTTCGAATATAAGTTTACTACTTGTTTAATGTATTTATACTCTAATCATTATCGTTTAAACTAAAAGTAACGAATACTCCTATGAATGTAGTTTGATATGGGTATCTAGGGTTTCATCTCATATACTTGCGTTGAGCTATTTAGCACAACAATGAAGAAAACAGACCTATACCCCAGGTAGGATGCCTGCAACAACTGGGGGTGTACCTCAAAAAATCACGGAGGAGCCCGGCAAATAGTGGTGCTACTGCGCTGACAAGGTGATCAAATAGCCCACATCATCCGACGGGTGTTAAACCCGAAATGGGAACTTAGAGAACAAGATACGCTCCGCATTTATCAAGTGCTCAATGTGAACTGATTAACGCATCACGCACCCTTTTATAACTTCACGATGACCGAGATGAACGGGCTGAATACTGCGCTTTGCAAGGCGGTGAATGTAGCCCTCGGTCTGTCAATGAGTACATCAATTACGCGACGTCTGAAGCTAGGTGTCGATCACACGATGGAAGAACTGGTCGAAGAAAAGAAAGCGGGAGCCCTCAAACGCCTCACTGCTCTCTGTAGGACCCAGCGACGCTGCAGAGACTGGGCTACACCAGTCTCTCGAAGGGTGAGCCACCAAACCCAGCGCTCCTAAAGCCGGGCGGAGACATCCAGAATGGCATACAGGTGTCACCTATTTTTAAGAACATGCACCACGATCTCCATGCAGGGCGAAGAAATGCAAGGATCCGGGTCTTGAAGAAAGTCTAGGGCTTAGACCCACAGACATGGCACACGGATGCAGCTCTCCACAGAGAGAAAGCAGAGAATCATCCATCGGAGTAACGCACTGGGCCGGCGCCTGCTACAACACAGGATCCTCCTTACACATCGCATCTATCCAGGAAGAGGGAGGGGGCAGATAGCCATGGCGCTGGCGATCTCGCAAGCAATCTCATTGCGGGAAAGCACCGAGCTCAAGCACGGGATCACCATCGTCAACGACTTGCAGGCGGTATGTTAAACATAACAGCATCTCGCGACTGGAAGAAAGGACCTGCGAGGAAAAGAAAGATTTCGTACCATTCAAGGCCCGGGCATGCAGCAAACAATTTTTTTTTCTGGGCTGTTCGTGAAACCGCTTTGACGAGCGGTTCATGTTAAATGTCTTGTATTATTAGAGGCTGTCGAAGGAATTTTTTATAGTAACTTGATGTTGCTGACACTCTGGAGGCTACTTCAACGCTACAGAAAGCCAATCGAGAACTCAAACAACTTGTGAAGACAGCCAGGTGGAGCGAGGTCGGACTAGGCGAACCTTTCTTTGGTCCTCTTTTCCAGTCGCCGGAAGCTGTTATGTTTCAAACAGCGTGCATAACGTTGGCTGGCAACACAATGTACCAACAAAAAATGCACCTCATGAGCTCCATTCACGCCGACTGGTCACAAACACCGGTCATCCGAGTCATCTGGACTCCTTTATCTGGGAGTATCCTGCAATGTAAGTGCTTACGCACTCGCCCGTGCGGTAGCTACAACATGGGTGTTGCTGGATGCGGTCGATATACAGAGGGACCGAGAGCCCAACACAGCCATTGAGCCCCAGTTCCTCCCCACCCTACCCGACACAAAATTTTTGGTAACAAAGAACTACCGAGCAACATGACGGCCCCAGCCCCCTCCAAACCGAAAACTATCACGGGCGGAGGCAACGGACTGGCGAAAGCTCCGAACCTATACATTCCCTAAGGTCCTTCATCGTTATCGCTGGTTCCAAAACCACTACCCGGGCATCTGTCCGGGATGCGGCAACAAACACCCCGACCTATACCACCCCTTTAAAAAATGCCCCCCCCCCCTACCCCTCGCGTTGGCGGTATAAACGCCATTCTCGCCCCCCCCCCCCCCCCCCATTTTCTGCTGGAAGGTGGTCCTATCCAGCACACATCCCAAGAACCAGCAGCGGATGTTTTATCAAGCCAGTCGGATCGAGGATTCCGGCGGAGCCCTGGACTAAAAGCACCGCCCGAGGACCGCTAGGTCCCGCTCTTGAATCAATCAAGATTATGATGACGACGATGAATGTGGCAAACCAATAGTACCGAGAAGAAATAACATGATGTCATTGTCAGTGGGTCTCAGATCCGCCGCACACGACAAACACTCGGAAGCATCAGGGAGATGCCACAGGGTGGCAGATACGTCTGTCTTGGCGTCGTCCGGTCCAATACTCTTAACAAAAGAGATGCGTGCCGGTACCAACTGCCCCAGTTCCCCAAAACAAACCTGGCTACCTCTGGTATTTCTACCAATTCGTCCCTCAGATATTCCGCTGCTCCCACTGGAGTTACTTCTCCATTAAACACTTAGTCATCATTTTTAACTGTGGCTGCCCCAAACATTCGACGAAGCATTACTCAAGTAGCTATTCTTAAAAAAGAAAAACGCCGGTACAAAACAAAATATTGGTCCTGTTAATAAAAACTTCTGACCACCATCGCATATTTAGAAAATGTCTCAGCAAGTGAAAAGCATGAAAACGTATTCCAGGCGACATGAACGCGCCGGCAACGAGGCTAGCTACTCTCTCTCGATCGCTCCCGCGCCATCTTAACGGTCAGTCTACAGTACTTATTTATTTATTTATTCATGGTACCTCAAAGGCCCAATTAAGGGCATTACATGAGGGGGGGAGGGGTATATTCAGGGTAATTATCAATCAGGACAACAGAATAGAAACAAAGTAAACAAAAAACCACACAAACACACACGCGCGCGCTCCGAAAAAAAAAAATCTTGGATTACAGGGAAAGAAAGCAAATGCAAAGCGAAAGTATTTAGATAAAAGAAAACGAATGTGAAAATGAAGTTATAATGCTACCATGTGCAACAAGAACCCAAAAAGCATTGATTCAAACTAAATGATTACAAATGATAACAATGACAATACAAGAAATGCACTTTGACGCAAAAATGACAGAGTAAAAAAGGCAACAGAACAACAAAACAGCAAAATTGAGGATGCAGCGAAGATCATGGGAGAAAAAAATGATTGGTGAGGGCATTGCGAAACATTTCTTTATCAGATATGTTTACAATGACTTCGGGAAGACCGTTCCAGTTTTTGATTGCGTTAGGAAGTGCTGAGTTGTTAAATGCGGCTGTGGAACCAAAGATGCGTTTGAAGCTTTTGCTATTATTTTGACGTTGAGATATTGTAGTTGGTAGTTCTAAAAGTAATGAGCCTGGTTGACCGGGATTAAAATGTAGCCGATGTAGCAGACAAAGTAGTGAAATTAGGCGGCGAGTTTCGAGAGGGTGAATAGACTTATGCTGTATAATGAGCGAGACGCTAACAAATCGAGTGTAAGATGATGATATGAAACGAGCTGCACGGTTTTGGACAGATTCTAGTTGATCAATTAGGTACTTCTGATGGGGGTTCCAAATAGGCGAGGCGTATTCGAGTTTAGGGCGAACGTAAGTATTATAAGCTAGATGACGTAAATGGGCGGGTGCGGCCTTTAAGTTTCGTTTTAAGTAGCTAAGTGTGCGTGAGGAGTCAGCTGAAATTGTGTTAATATGAGTGATCCAAGCGAGATTAGAGGTAAGATGAACACGAAGGTACTTGTAAGAAAGGACAGAGGGGAGGGGAACATTATTTAAGAAATATGTGAAAGACGAGACTGAACGCTTTCTAGTGAAAGAAAGCAGATTACATTTAGAGATGTTAAGTTGCATTTGCCATGTGGTACACCAGTCAAAAATTATATTAATATCATTCTGAAGGACATCATGGTCATTTGAATTGTTAATATCTCTGTACAGCACACAGTCGTCAGCAAAAAGTCGTATGGTAGATGACACAGTGGTTGGAAGATCGTTAATATAGATAAGAAAAAGAAGGGGCCCGAGAACTGTGCCCTGTGGGACTCCAGAGGTCACATCAGTAGTGGAAGATCGAAAATCGCCTGTTACGGTAAATTTTTGTCTATTGGTTAAAAAGTTACGGATCCAGGAAAGTGTTAGCGAATCTAAATTAAGAGCGGAGAGTTTGGATATTAGGCGAAAGTGGGGAACGCGATCAAATGCCTTTGAAAAATCTAAGAAGATAGCGTCGGTTTGAGAGCCAGAGTCCATATTGGTGTGAATGTCATGGGTGAATTCAAGTAACTGCGCCTCACACGAGTATCCTTTGCGAAAATCCATACTGATATATTGGGAAAATACTATGTGCCCTAACAATTTTGACACTACACTGGTTAGGGATATGGGGCGATAGTTAGTTACGGACGATTTGAAGCCAGATTTAAAAATAGGAACGATCTTCCCAAGTTTCCAGTTAGTGGGAATGCAACAAGATGACAATGATTGTTGAAACAATAGGCACAGTATGTCAGATTAAATGGCACTGGTGTTTTTTAAGATTTTTGATCATATGTTGTCGGCACCCGATGACGTAGAGATATCAAGGTTATTTATGAGTTTATTGATGCCGAGACTTGTGATAACAATGGGGGACATCTATGAATAATCAAGGTCAGTTACAGATGGAATGTTGGATTGGTCTTCCCTAGTAAATATCGATGTGAAGAATTCGTTAAACACTGTAGGACAGAGGGCGTCACGCACTGGCTTCCCCGCTTTATCTGATAAGGTTATTGATGACTGAGATTCCTGTGGTGATATTATTTTCCAAAATTTTTTGGGATTATTTGTTAGAAGAGAGGGCAAGTCGCAACCAAAGTACTTTTGTTTAGCTAGGGCAGTGGAAGAATTGTAATCGCTTTCACATTGAGCATACTTTACCCAGGCTATGGGGGCATTGCAATTTTTGGCAAGGCGATAGAATCTTTTCTTTTTATTGCTTAATGCCTTTAGCGTTTTGTTAAACCATGGTTGGTTACTGTTGGAGCGAATGTGAACTAGTGGAACGAAAGTAACAGTAAGTTGAGATAGTTTAGTTTTAAAGAGGTGCCAATTTTCCTCGACTGTTCTAGTATTAAAGCCATCAACGTAAAATTTATAAAAAAGGGAAAGAGCATCGTTTATTGAAGCAAAGTTGGCTTTATTATAGTCACGGATTATCTTGGTCGTGACCTGATTTCTCTCGGTTTGAATGGTGATGTCAATGTTTATTAGTTTGTGGTCACTGAACCCGCTATGAAAAGATACAGATGTAACGAATTCGGGAGCAGATGTAAGGACTAAATCCAAAATGTTATCACCTCATGTGGGATTATTAATTATTTGTTCTAAGTCGAAGTTTTGGCAGACGTCAAAAAAGTTTCTTTCTTTTCCATCCTCTGAAGTAAGTGTGGACCAATCTATTAGTGGGAAGTTAAAGTCGCCAAATAAAAATACGTTTGCATTTGGGAAGTCTTTGCGTATGGAATAAAGTTGGTCATGAAAAATATTAATGAACTCGGAAGTACTCTCGGGAGGGCGATAACAAACGCCCAGGATATTCTTTTGGAACGAGGAATAAAAACCAATCCAAGCTGTTTCAATATCGCCATCAATTGGAATGACGTATGACGGAATTTCTTTTTTGACTGCGATCATTACTCTACCTCCTCTTTTGTTTATTCTATCGCGACGGTAAAAGTTAAAGTTAGAACTGTTAGTCAGTACTTCTTTATTTTGAATCTCTGGTTTTAGTCATGTCTCCGTAAGGATGACAACATCAGAGTCATTATCGTAGAGGAACGATGATAATATATCGCATTTTGGAATTACGCTTCGTATATTTGTGAATGATATTGAAAGTGAAAGGGTGTTAGTGACAATGCAAGAAGGGCCCGATTTAATGCAAGGCAGTTTTGTACGATTGTTTATCCTTTGCTATCTTGATAATGGTTTCACAGAGTTTGATTCAGAGTTGTAGACATAAGTAACGTTATCAATCTTTAGTTTGTCGAAGGTTAATTTAAAAGGAACATTTTTTGTCTTGGCGTTCTCGATTAGTTTCCTTCTTGCATTGCGGACAGGGACAGAAAAGTCCTCTCCCACAGAGAAGGGCGTGCCTTTCAATTTAGGACCGGAGGTGATGATGCTATCTTTGTCCTTAAACCTTGAAAACTTTACAATGATGGGGCGTTTTTTCTCGGTGGTATGCCTTCCAATGCAATGGGCTCTTTCAATATTATGAGGGTTAATGCTGATACCGAAGTGGTGATTGCAGAATTCAAGAACCTTCCTTTCTGATGCAGCCCACGATTCGCTTGGTTCGTCAATGATTCCATAAAAAGCAGGTTAGAACGGCGAGATCGGTTTTCGGCGTCGTCGCATTTAGAGGCCATATCATTTAATTTTTCTGATAACGTGACAAAATTTTCACTGGAGGGGAGGTCTTTGTGCAAGGTTTTGTATTTTGTAAGTTCAGCCTCCAGCGCGGTCACTTTTGCAGATAGCTGTTTTATCTGTTGGTCCGTGTTTTTCTGCTATTATTTCATGGTTTTCAAATCTGAAAGAATTTCCTTTTGCCCTTCCTCTATTCTACTAACGGTATCAAGTATTTGGGTTTGTACATTGTCAGAATCACCGGGCCAGGGGCCAGGGTTGGACTCAACGTCGCCTGCTACCAGCAGTCGTGAACGAGACAAGCAAGAGGCGAAGAATGACTCAAACAACAAGCGAACACGCTTACAAAAACCTAGAGTGTCGAAGGGGCATGACACCGTCACTACGGAGGAACGGTTACAAATGTGGGTGTTCATATAACTGAGATGGAACAGTAGAAGGGGTGAGCGTTTCATCTTGCCGGTTTCATGCACCGAGAAGAAATCGTTGAAGGCTTCCTTATATAGGGTCCCGCCGGTTGTAGACGATCCAGGTTGCCAGGGCAGGGTTATCCATTGGTCCAGAACCGGCTGTTGTGTTGTCGTGACGGTGGTGAAAAAAGCGAAGGAAGAAGAGGCCGTTCCGTTGGCGCCAAGCGTGATGTGGTCCCATGGCATGCCGAAAGAGAGCAGCACCTGGAACAGTAGAAGGGGTGAGCGTTCCATCTTGCCGGTGTCATGCCCCGAGAATAAATCGTTGAAGGCTTCCTTATATAGGGTCCCGCCGGTTGTAGACAATCCAGGTTGCCAGGGCAGGGTTATCCATTGGTCCAGAACCGGCTGTTGTGTTGTCGTGACGGTGGTGAAAAAAGCGAAGGAAGAAGAGGCCGTTCCGTTGGCGCCAAGCGTGATGTGGTCGCCTGGCATGCCGAAAGAGAGCAGCACCTGGAACAATAGAAGGGGTGAGCGTTCCATCTTGCCGGTGTCATGCCCCCAGAAAAAAACACACAGTAGTTCCACTCAAGGTCACTTTCGGTAATCACGAACGGACAGCGTCCCTCAAGCCGTTCCCTGTCAATTGCATATGTAAAACCCAGAAAAAACAAGGTCGGAGTAAAAATAGTCGTAATAAAACAAATTGAGTACCTCAATGTTATTATTCTTAGAAAAGATAAACAAAATTGGGCAGTCACCGTTATCGCCATTACCCTAACAGTAGACATGATTTGAAACTTCACCCGTCGCGTTGTCGGTGTTGGTGCTTGGCGAATATCTCCTTTCTCTTTAGGTTAGAACTTCTCTTGGAGTTTTATATTTATGTCAGTTACCGAATCACGCTATGAATGCGCTCTAAATGGGGCTTCTCACACTCTAAAAAGAGGGTGTCATGCTGTACACCCATATGGGGTGTAAGTGCTTGTCACAAATCGACAAATGCACGCTTTGGGGGAATACTTGTACATCCCAAATATGGGAGTATGTGTACACCCGTTGCTGTGATGCACATGTACACCTTTTTCTACAGAAATCTCGCTCAAAGGGAACACAGGTGCACCCCATTCAATGGTGTACGGCTACACCTCTTTCAACACACAGTGAAATGAAAGAAAACACAGATGCGCCCCATTTGAAGGTGTACTATTGCACCCCTTCAAAAACCCGCCTCACTCAAAGAGAACGCAGATGCACCACGCTCAATAGTGTACCATTAATCCCCTTTCTACACCTACTGCTCTTAAAGGGAACCCAGGAACACTCCGTTCAATAGTGTACTGTTACCGCTCTTTCTACACCCACTGAATTTGAAGAGTACACAGATGCACCTGATTCAAATTTGCGTGGTCACACCACTTTATGCACCTGCTTCATAACTAACTTCACAAACCTTTTTAAGACATCAAGAGAACCCTTCAAAAATGTGAGTGCGAAAAGGCAGGTAAACAGACACACGGGATTGTTTCCAAATCTCATAGAAGTTTATTAGACAGCCTATTCCGTAAACAAGTACAAACTTGAAAGCAATCCCTGATATGTGAAGAGGTACAAAGAAGCAGTTACACAACTTAGAAGATTGCTAAGCAAACAAGAACCGGGAGTGAGTCATAGGTGGTGTCTATTCTCCCAGCAGCCGGCAGAGTTATTTACACGAAATTCTACCGGCAGTAGCCATTCATTCATCGAACGATGTTTCATCGACAGCTCAGATTAGCCTTCCTATATTAGCTTCTCTCTTTTTCCCTTAAAATGAGCCGCCCCAGAATGTATCCACGAAGTGACGTGTACGGGTCGTACTGGGAGTTCACCTTTTTGCAATCTGCCGCCGCAAACTGTCGCCACGAAACGGCGTGAACGGGTGGGCTGCGTCGGTGAGCACGCGCCTCAGAGATACACGCGCGACAAAATGTCCCTACAGCGTGCATTTCGCATAACGAGAGACGATGAAACGTTAATGTCAATAAAACGTGTCTACAAAACGTGTATCACCGAAAACGTGTTTTCACAAAACGCCGGGAGAATACGAAAGTTAGTATTCTACCCGCGGTTGTCACATGATTGTAGACAGCTATTTGCAGGCGAATGCCGATGGAATTTCGGGGAAATTATGCTTACGGCGTCTAGAAAATAGACACTGCCTAATTCTAGAGGTAATTTGGAACGGAACGGTCAATTGTTAGAAAGGAGTAGGTTGCACTGCACGACCGATGAAAGTACCAGACTTGAAATATGTAATCCGAGATATATGTCGACACGGGCACTGCAGAAGCACACAAACACAAAGACGAAAGGAAAGGGGTCCGTGGAGATTCAAC
This sequence comes from Ixodes persulcatus, assembly GCA_013358835.2. Classification (NCBI taxonomy): domain Eukaryota; kingdom Metazoa; phylum Arthropoda; class Arachnida; order Ixodida; family Ixodidae; genus Ixodes; species Ixodes persulcatus. Next base: position 124,987 of record JABSTQ010005676.1, on the reverse strand, counting down.
ACGATGTGACAGAAGAAGTAATTTGCCCAACCGAACACTGAACGCATCACATGATTTCCTTGGGCTTTTTTGAAGAAATTCCTTGTTGCCGAAATACGCGTAGGACCTTTCAAACACTGGAAATGTTGGTACACTCGAATACGTTGTCGCGGGCGAAATCTACGGCAGCCCCGCTGGTCGCACACAAGAAACTAGGCCGGGAAGCAGACGTTACGAGATTGGAATCAGCTACTACGTCATCTGTGAAACCTTTACCACATAATCACGCTCCTGCCGTTTCCCGCGACCAGACAGCGGAGTCAAGGGATAAAGAAGCTTCGGTTGATTGGTCCGGTGACTGCGCACTTCTTCCACGCTTTCAGCTTGGGGAGAGAAAGAAAATGACTACAGTAGGAAAATAGCAGCTCCTTCAAGGCCAAAAGGGGGGCGCCCTCGCCAAGGCTTATCTTCAGGGGCAACCCAACAATGAACACGAGAGGATTTGTCACTTATATCCTATGGAAAGTTCGACCCAGAATTAATAGTGCAGTGGATGCGATCTGTGGCCTTGGCCTTCAGGCAGGTGTCGTGCTCTGCCTTATCTCTATCTTGGAGACTGTAGTCACATGATCCTACCCAGATAACCTATTGGCCTAAAACAAGCATAGCGTCTACTCTACTGTCAATACCGAGTGAAAATGAGAGCTCCATACTTCGTAAGAAACTGCCCAACCCAAAAAGTGACCCCCAAGGGGGAATCCAAGCACAAGCTGATCGGAGAGCGTGGCTAGCGTGCCGGTGCACTGATACACCTAGAGGTTTTTAAGATAGGAGGATGCTCATTGTCGGTGTCCAAGTACACTGGCTGAGTAACGGAGGGTGCATCTTTCAGGAAAAGGGTGCATGTGCGCCTGATGCACCCAACTACACTTTTTTTTTCTTAGAGTGCAGCAAGACGCCAACAAGCCGGTGACTCACTTGGACCTTCGGGATTACGTTTCAAGAGAAAGAAAGAGAGGTAGAGCGAAAACTTTTATTTAGATAACAGATGATCCTCTATCTTTAGCCCACGTACGGCCCTAGGTAGCTGTGTTCGGATCTCTGTCGTCCACCACTTACCGAATGTAATGAACAACGGGGGACCACCACAGGTTTTGAAGCTCTGGGGGAGGACCATTCCTCCCAGCCGCTTGGGATGTTGTGATGGGGTAGGTGGAAGAGTGACTGATAGCGACTCTGGCGGGCTGCAGGGCAGTCCCAGAGTGTATGTTCGTTACATGGGGTATGTGCTGCTATGGGAGCAGGTGGATCGACCTGGAGCATTGTTATTGTAATGGGTATAGTGCAGGCTTAGTAGAGTGTTTGTTTGCTCTTTACGTAAGAGGAATGTTGTCTCTCTTGATTGAGCATTTGAGGGTGAGAGTAGAAAAGTGGTATCCCTCTGTCTATCCCCAAGATTTTTTTTTTTTTCTAACTTTATGTAGATCCTTTTTTGCAGGTTTCTGTTCATATTCTGGCACTGCCGGCCATGCCAGAGGAGATTGCGGATTTGGTTCGCGGGAGAGCTCTTAAGCTCGGCTATTCCCTCTTAGGCTCTTGTGTCTTTGGACTGATCGAGTCCTAATTTTTAGCAGCGGGCATTTAGGCACGTGTGGTTGCAAAAAGCTGTGCATGTACAGGGTGGAACAAGGAGACGGCAGGCTCTTTAAATCGACCGGAAAATTCGGTTTCTTAACCTATTGCGCTACGACTTTGTGCAGCGTTGCCCACAGATGGTGCATTTTTTTTGTAGAATTTTCAAAGAACGAACTTACATGAGGAAAAAGTAAAGAAAGAAAAAGGCTTAGCTCCTATGGAAACGCAGCGACGCCACCGGTCTTCAAAGAGCACGGCGCCGTTTCCCACGGGACACAAAAGGTGGCGCAACGAACGCCGCCAACGAACGAGCATACGGCGCGCCAGCGTCTTTAGCAGACAATCTTTTCGACTCAAAAGCGGCGCGCGTTCCGCAGGCGGCGACAGTCGCAGAAACAAAAACGCGCGCGGTAACAACAAGCAACTGCAGTTCCTTGTCTGCTAAATACGCCGGCTCTTGGAGTCGTCTGCTCGTTCGTTGGCGGCAGTTGGCGTCGCGACCGCTTGCGCCATCTCTTGTCTCCCGTGCGAAACGGCGCCGTGTTGCTTGCAGACCGGTGGCGTCGCTGCGTTTCCATAGGAGCTAAGCCTTTTTCTTTCTTTACTTTTTCCTCATGTAAGTTCGTTCTTTGAAAATTCTACAAAAAAAATGCACCATCTGTGGGCAACGCTGCACAAAGTCGTAGCGCGAGAGGTTAAGAAACCGAATTTTCCGGTCGATTTAAAGAGCCTGCCGTCTCCTTGTTCCACCCTGTATATTGGTAGTTAATTGTTTACAAAAGCTCGGCCGATATGTTGGCTATCCGTTCTCCTATGGCTTCTTCTTCTCGTGTTCGGTGAACTCAGTTATGACCGTGGCTATGGCTAGCATGGAGGTAGGAACTCCATGGCCCGCCCGTGTCACAATATCTTCAGGCGTCACATTGCTGGATTGAATTCTTTTTCATTAAAACTGCAGCAGTATAATAAATTGCTACGTTTGAGTGTCCGGCCTCTTTCTCTAGACGTTTATTGTTAGTAACGTTATTGTTAGTAATCCGATCAAGTTTGATTGGGGTTAGTGTCTCCCCAGGTGACGTTTTCTATGCAATAGGAGTGAGTTTTGCTATAATGTGGCCCAAGTGCTTGAGGAATTATTTGCCTTCGTGTGATGTTTTGAACATTTGCAATTGCCCCATATTGTGTCGGACTATTCTAACACTGAGTGAGTTAAAAAGGCCTTTGGCTTTCACTCTATAGTTAGCTGCGTATTGGTGCTCACCAAGCGCCTGTTCGATGGCCTGTCGGAACGCTGCTTCAAGTTTGGATTGATGAGTTTTAATTCTAGAAATATATGGCGAGAGGTACATTACCCTGGAGTAGACAGGTGCTTCGATAACTTTGCGAAGTTCGTGTTCCTTCATGCCTTTTTTAGAGCGCAGCTCTTAGGCGCCCGTTTCTACTATGAGCGGCGTCGCTGTCGCCGTCGCCGTCGGCGTAACCGCGCGACGTCCCCATGGTCACTGAGGTCAAGCGTGACGTCATAAATGTCACTCGTGAAGGTCATCACCTTCACAGAGACTCATGAAGGCCTTCACAGTCATTCTTGAAGGCGTCGACGAAGGTCATGAGTGACGTCACGAGGGTCACTAGGGTCACGACTGACGTCACGATGGAGGAGGATAGGAGGGAGAGGGAGGAGGAGGGGTTGAGAAGGAGGAGAGGAGGAGGGAGGAGAAGGGGAGGAGGCGGATGGATGAGTGGGAGAGGAAGGATAGGAAGGAGGAGGAGGAGGAGGAGGAGGGGAGGAGGAAGAGAGGATGATGGTAGGGTAAGAAAGAGGAGGGCAGAATACCCTCTTCTCCGTACCCTCCCCTCCTCCTTCTCCTCAAGAGCTGCGCTGGAATTCGGCGTTACAGGAAATCGTAAACGTCTTTCATTTTTTTCTCATGCTTCTACGCATCATAGCGAGGATTTGCTCTATTTTTCCAGTTACCTTATGTTTGGTGCCATTTAATTTGCCGTCTTTCTGTAGGAAGAATCCTAATATTCTTATGGAATCTTTCGGAGGTAATGGCTTCCCAGATATTGTTAAGTTTACCATACCCCTGTACTCGGATGTTTGTACCATTCATTTTATTGTACCATGTTTTTATTATATTCAATTTCTACCATATTCAAGTTCCTTATCGTTGGGTACAAACATTACCTGAAGTGTTGGTGGTTTACTGCGAGTCAAGTAGAATACGACATTATTTTCTCTTTAAGATGGCAATTTGGGCCAGTTGGTTCATGATCGAAGATAGGCGCCGAAAAAACAAGGACAAAAAGAGACGTAAACACTGGCGCCAGTGTTTACGTCTCTTCTTGTCCCTGCTTTTCGGCGCCTATCTTCGAAAGGTTATTTTCTCGCATGCAGTGCACGTAACCCCGTTAATTTGTTAGGCCTACGTCTGACATGTCTTGTAAAACAGTGGAATATAATTAATTGCTTCAGACGTACCACTTGACTGGAGAAATCGAAAATAATTTCGGAAATCACGGTAATAAAAAAAGCATATTTTTATCTGTAACTAGTAAAAAAAGAAACAGCATCAATTTATAAGCAGTTGCTCGAATAAACGAAATAATGAAAACATTCGCAACGCTACAAAAACTAAATTTACCAGTCGTTATATCTACAAACCGTCTAAGGAAATGGACTGGGTACATTGAACGTACCTCAGAATAGACTTCTTGCAAACCGAAGAGCCCCATGGCGGCGAAAAACTACGCAGTGCATTCTGAGAACTACTGGGTGATACGAGGGGCGGCCAGGCTATATAAATCGAACGCGAAATTCGGTTTCTTAACCTATCGCGCTACTACTTTGTGCACCGTTGCCCACAGATGGTGCATTTTTTTTTGTAAAATTTGCAGAGGGAACTTACCTGAGAAAAAGTAAAGAAAGAAAAAGGCTTAGCTTCTATGGACACGCAGCGACGCCACCGGTCTTCAACAACACGGCGCCGTTTCGCACGGGAGTCAAAAGATGGCGCAAGCGGTCGCGATGCCAACTGCCGCAACGAACGAGCATACAACGCCGAGAGCCGGCTTCTCTGGCAGACAAGGAACTGCAGTTACTTGTTGTTACCGCGCCTGTTTTTGTTTCTGCGACTGTCGCCGCCTGCGGAACGCGCGCCGCTTTTTAGTCGAAAAGATCGTCTGCTAAAGACGACGGCTCTTGGCGCCGTATGCTCGTTCGTTGGCGCGTTCGTTGCGCCATCTCTTGTCTCCCGTGGGAAACGGCGCCGTGTTGTTTGAAGACCGGTGGCGTCGCTGCGTTTCCATAGGAGCTAAGCCTTTTTCTTTCTTTACTTTTTTGTCAGGTAAGTTCGCTCTTTGCGAATTTTACCAAAAAAACACAAAATGCACCATCTGTGGGCAACGGTGCACAAAGTCGTTGTACGATAGGTGAAGAAACCGAATTTTGCGGTCGATTCAAAGAGCCCGGCCGCCCCTTGAATCACCCTGTAGTTGGTCACTCAGTTTTGGTTTTGACTGCGCAGCTTCATCTAATGCTATCACGCCGTCACGGAACGCGCTGCTTTCGCTTTAGATATCGGACTTTTTACGAATGTACAATACACTCATTCTTGAGCGATACAAAACGAAGACCGAGGAACTTTCCTTGGTTCCCGAAACACAGGATATTGTGCGTTCGTATGCAAACGTAGTAAGACGTGGTTTAGTCACCTCATCACACGAGTGCATCTTTGAGCTCAATGTAAGCAATTCCGTCTAGTACCAGTGAACTACAACTGAAATTTGGTCACCTTGAGCCCTACACAAATTGTGTTTGCCAAACGTCCGCTTTTTGTTACTTAATAGGGCGAAAAGCAGGCCGCATCCTCACTGGAGTATCAAAGTTGATTCCAGTGTTTGCGCATCAACTTTTAAAGAAACGCAATAAATTCGATCTCACTAGTGCACGAAAGTTACTATGATGTCTTTCTCGTGCCATCACATATCTCACACTCAAAAATTATGCTGATAGAAGATTAAGTTTTCGCAAACGCCAAGATCGGCTAGGTACGACGGAGGCCCTAACGAGCGTCCTCTACTCCTCGCTAAGCCTTTTTGGACGAGCTTTTACTGACGCCCAAGATCTGCGCCTGAACGGTGTGTCTGAAAATATCTTGGCATACTCAGTCACGAAGAAAGCAAACACATAACAGATATTATGGCCATTAGCAACCGCCAAATGCGCTTTGAATAATTTCGGTCGTTTTGCGCACCGCATAGGAGTTCATGCTTTTCCGGCGCACTTCCGGCGAACGGTGCGACATTCTTCACACAAGTGCTCAACTTTTGCTTTCTTAAAAAGGTTTTTATGTGCAAATGTGCATATATGATTGCAGGATAACTTGATGCGCATACGCCATGTTGAGTATTAGTGGAATGCATGTGGGTGGTGTATTCACTTCGTGCAGTGCTGCGGGGCAGTACAGATAAGAGATGAGAAGTGTGTTAAAATGGAGCTTTTCAATGGCGCCTCCGAGTTTTACCTCGCGTACTCAGGCGTATTAAGAAAAACAGTAATTGCAAAAACATATTCTTCGTCTATGGACGCACGAAACAAACAAAATTCCTGATCAACAACACTAATGTAAAGGTGCGAGCTTGATGTATGCATACATATTGGTTGCGAAAGCTTGTTGATTCGTACACGAGTAAGAGTCCCGAGCTTCGCAGCGTTGAGATTCCCAGCACTGGCTCGTCCGCATACCTCGAAACGCTAACAGAAAGGAAAAGACAAGCTATACGCCTCGGCTTTGTGCTAAAGCTTCGAAGTCTGGCCATTTAGGTTAGTTTAGAGACCACAAATGACGCTCTCGGGACCCAAAAAACATGAGAAAACGGCCGTTTATAGTCCACGTTCTGTGTATAAACTCTAGTCGACGTGTCAATCGAAACCGAAACCATTCCACTCTCCTCCCTTGCCAACTAGTTCCCAGAGTGCAACGCGCGCCGTGTTGCATGCAGGGATTTATGGAAGTAGTCTATTGACCAGATGTACGGATATACCTTCAAAAATATAAATGGGAAGGTACCTATAAAAGCAGCATTCTTCGAACATGCCAGTTTCTGAGACCCACGGCTGACTTCTACCTGACATCAAAATGCCTCGAGGGTGTAGCGGCGTGTCGCATTTAAATTTTAACATAGATGGAGCACTTCGTCATCAAGCTACAAACGTCGTTTTCCTCTGCTGGGCTCGTCGTGAGGTAAGATACACAGTACTCATCTAATCTACAAGTATAATATATGTCTCACTTCGTCCATTCACTTTATTGTGTTACTTTCATGTTCTAGTTTGATTGTTTCTTAGAGAAGAGAATACCATGAGTGCGTAGAACCCTTCGAGGCAAGCATCAACGGATCAACGGCCACGACAAAGAATATCAGAAACCAGGGGGATAAATTAAGAAAACACATGAGGCAGCTCTTAGACAAGAAGGATCGTCATATCCGCTATGCATGAATAAACATAATTTAAATCAATATCAATGTTTCCCAAAAAGAGCAAGGCGTTTTCGCGCGTAGTGTGGACTGTTTATGGCCTTAGAATAAGCACTCGTGAATTTATTGTTGCCCTCGGAAGCAGTTAGAACTTCAAACTTTGCGAGTTGGCCGTCCACGTTGGTCGACGTTGCAGAGCACTAAAAAAACTACCACTCAAGCTTTAACACACTCAAGGAACAAGAGTTTCACACAGTGTTCACTAACAATTTAGTGTTGTAGGATTAAGCTCTGCTTTGTCGTCTACTTTAATTTGAGACAATTTTCATATAGAGACAAACAAAAATAAAAAAAAGGAAATAAAATGATCTTCTTTTAACTTTTAGAAAAACTTGCGGCTAAATACATAATTTTATTTATGTTAAAATGTTATGGACGGCATACCAACATACCTGTGCTTTAGTCGAATTATGTTCTCGACTTCGAAAATTTCCCTCGTTGATTTCTTTACACGTTTGCCTAACGTGGGGCTGTTGTTGAAATGGGTCACAAAACCATAATCCCGACAGTGTAATCTGAAGTGGCCAGAGTTCGCATTGCCGATGTTGTTGTGTTTACGCAGGCGGTCATTAAGGCACCTCCCAGTTTGTCCTACGTATTGTCTTCCGCAGGAAAGGAGGAATTAATAGACAACCCTCTCAACGCAAGGCACAGTACAGTGTTCGTTCTATCTTTCATAAACACACAGCAACAGGACAAGAAGACCAGTCATCACCCCGTGCATGCACGAGTTTTCTCACGACCTTCAGAAAACAGCGAACCGAGTGAATGTTGATATCGTGTTTTCTGCTCCCAACAAACTTTCTAGCCTGAGCCAAAACGTGCCCACACTCTCAAATCGAGCAATCTGCTGCTCAAGAAACATGCACCTTTCCCAGAATCGCTCGACCCCACATGCAACAAACCGTTTTCGAGCCCAGTCACTGGGTTCAAGGCTAGAGTGTCACTGGCGTCCCGGCTAATTCGAACCGAGTGGACTGTGATTTCGATAGGCGCAGCCTGCGTAGGCGCAAGTTAAAACACTGCTGGCGGCTAAATTATTGTATTTTCTCTTTGTATTTTGAGTTTCATGGTTTATACATTTTCCCGAAGACATTAAGAAAGCATTCTACCGCATAAAAAAGAGCAAAAACAAAAACAAAACAACTTTAACCTAATTTTGTTTACGCGCGCCGCAGAACGAATGCAAGTAAAGTGTTAGTGGTCGTTCTTTTACAAATTATTTTGACGGCGCCGCCTAATTAACCGCTTGTCAAAGGACACAGCGCTTAGCTGTTGAAAATAATTTACAACAAAAGATGGCCGAAAAACATGCATTTTTCCACGCTCAAAAATTTTGTGTTTACCGATGGACAATACGCGGAGATACAATTTAGCAAGTATTCACTTTCAAACAATATATTTTACCTACCACACAATACAGAATTATCTGAAAATAGTTTATTTCAGAAAGATCTGAAATAACACAGTCACAGTCGACGACAGTCGCATTTTGACGAAAAGACGGAATCCAAGATGCCTTCGTTTTGGGGCACACTTTGTGGAGAGTTTACTTTTTTCACACCAGCACCAAGGCAAAGGAACGGGCGCGGCTGACTCTAACCCGAACCCCTATTTTTGGCTATGACTGAAAAGGACTCTACGCGGATTATCTCTGGGACGGGGAGAGAAGTTTTCATTTCCGCTAAATCGCGTCGAGGGCCTTTCGACGTCTCTTTCCTCCTTTAATGTCGAGCTGACACACTTGAATGGCAGGAACTTAGCAGCTCTATTTCTCACAGTGGAAGATAAGACTGAAATTGTACGAAGCATGCATTATAAAAATTAGGGGGAAAGTTTCAAGACGGGCCAGAAAAATTCGAATTCAAAACCACGAAACACAGGTCGAGAATTGTGCCGAGCGGGTTTGCACAGTTCAAGAGAGCGGCAGGAAATTTCTAGCTGACAGGGGGCGCGAAAGTCGCACCAGCCGCATCAGCATCAGCAACATGGCAGCGGCCTAGGAGCGTTTTTTTTTGGAAAGGTGTATAGAAGGAACTTAGAACCTTACGTTGAGGGGTTATATATAGATTTTCCCTTTCCTGAGGAAACAGTATGTAGCACAAACTGGGCGTTGTCTTCATGACCATCCTCGTGAACACAACAACAACATCGTCAACTCGAACTCTGGCCACTTAGGAATACACTGTCGGGATTGTGGTCGTGTAGCACATTTCAACAGCAGCACCGTATAAGGCAAAAGTGTCAACCGATTAACAAGGGAAATTATCGAAGCCGAGAACATCATACGAGTGGAGGACAAATGTGTTAGTACGCCGTCTATTTTATTGTCACAAAAAGAGATTGATTACGTAGCCGCAAGTTTGTGTAAGCGTTAGGAGAAAATGTTTGCCTTTGTTTTATTTTTGTCATTTTCTATTTGAAAATTGTCTCGGAATGAAGTAGAAGAAGCAGAAGTTAATCACGCAATACAAAGTTGTTAGTGAGCGCTGCTTCAGCTTTTTTCCTTTTGTGTGTGAAAGCTTGAGTGACGGTTTTTCGAGTGCCCTGCGACGTCGATCTACCGATGCCGCATGGATAACGCCGATTTTGATCAGGTATGTTTCCAGCGAACGAAATAATTCCAATATTGCAATCCACTTAGAAAAAAAAAGTCGACGGAACTTTGCAGTAGCATGTGTCCAAGAAGCATAACTGTGCCGCAACGTTGTGCTCGCGTGCGCTTAATCTAGCGGGTGGGCAACTTGAGGACCCAGAGCGTTGAACCTGGCCACATCGTCAGTGGTCATTTCCACCACGAGGCAACCAAGGGCAATTTGCCATTCGAGCGGCGCTCTGTCGCTGATAAGATGCCGTCGCAGCGTATGCCCCGGGGCTCTTGGCATCGCGGCGTGGGCTATAATGGTCACTAAATATCTACGTGTCGTTGAACCAGTGCGTTGTGTCATTCCCCGAGACGGTTAGTAGCAAGGGAATTCTCAGAATGGGGCCCGGACGTGAAATGCTGCTCGTCCAGGTGGATGGCCACGAACTGGATTCGTTTTTGCTTTTTACAATGCTTTTTTTTGCGTTTCTAAAGTTGCTCGTGTTTGCGGGGCTTTTTTCCAAATTCTTCCAAGCCTAAACGTCTTCAACCTTTGAAAGCTCTCACTACTACAGGATGTCGTCTATGGAGAACGCCAACGAAAACGTGAGTGAAGACGGCAATTTGAGACTCGGCGCACTCGTGGATAACGCCGACAACAATTAGAAACCAGGCGCTAAGCATGCATTCTTAGTCCCGACAGACGCATAGTGAGAGGGGTGTGTAGCAGAGCTAAGAATTGCCATGGCCTATCTTCTTCAGTGAAAATGGTAGAAGATAACGTGCTCAAGCCCCCCTCCTGCTTGGAACCCTGTCCCCCAAGGACTACCTACAGCTCTCACTTAGCGTTTCGGTATTTCTGGGTACTTTGATGAGAGGTACGTGTATGTCTCGGAACTCCAGGACTACCAAGCTGCGTCGGGAATCAATGATGAAACCGTGCTCATTCTCCTTTTGCTGGTCGCATTGGGCGCGTTCAGTAGCGGCTCCCTCAGCTCCGAATGGAGTCACTCGAGTCGGAGTCCCCAGAGCGCCTACTGAACGGCAAAAAAACCCTCGGCTCTAAACCTGCTTCTACGCAATTTCCGCTTCCTCCCCTGTGTCAGATGGTCTCCGAATAAACTGGAAGCAGACGATGGCGAGCACGATCGCTTTAATTTGACGCCGATGTTCAAGAAGTCTTGACAAGGTCGTTAAAGAAAAAGCGAGTGACTGTACACATCAGCGCTGCTGTTCGAAGCGATCCAACGCGATCGAGCCCCTCGCTTGGCGGTGCAAAGGCAGCTACTGTTATAAAAACCGACAAAACGTCGTCAGCACACGCAAAATATGGAACTCGGCGAATCTACGCCGCCGGTTGCTATACTTTATTACGGCAAAACGTCTGTTCTGCCCTTCGTAACGATCTTCCTAAACAATGTATTCTTATACACACCGGGAAGTTCGGCCGCGCTCGGCGATTAAGGTTTTGTCGGCCGAAGCGAGCGTCAGCCAACGTGCACCCCGATTTAGCTACCCAAACAAAACCTTAATCGGGATCATGCTCTGCGCGAGTGTCCAACCGGCTACCAAATTCGCGTTCATGACCTGCCTTGCTCTATGCAGCGCGGACAGGACTATCGTCAACATTCACCGAGTTTCCGAGCAACGGCGATCAAGACACGGCGTCAAATGAACGTTAACGTTGTTTATTAGCAAACTCAAACCCAACAAAATACGGTCCAATGCATTTTCCGAAAAGAGCCTTGCCTGAAAAAGAAATTCGAACGCGTTATTCGCCTTACCTTGAGCACTTTTCATTAACAAAAGCGAGCAAACCGCACACCCGCGACAGAACCGACGCAGCTTATGACGCCATTTTGTTTGTTTTTTTCTCTTTTAGCGGTGGAACTTCGTCAGCCATCCGGAATTACGTCATGCCTCGCTCCTTTCACTCCTCATGCACCGTCTCCGGAGACGGTGCACGAGAGCGTGACTCCAAAAACTCGGAGTAACGTGCACCGGAAGTCGCTTTTTGCCGTCTAAGGCAAGGAGCGCTGACTCCTTGACTCTTGGAGTCACTACTGAACGCGTCCATTGACTGATATTGTATCGCTCAGGAAGAATATATGAACAAGGTTCTCAGTATGGCGTATTGTGTTTCGCGATTCAAGGTGGAGTTTCTGCCACCGGATTACAAAATCCGGGTACAGGACGAGCTCCGTTCCCGCACATAACACCCGCAGGAGTCGCTTATAGTTTTCGTAAGTGCCTTGCAGGGGCTGTACGACCTTGCTGACGCGGTGGCCCCAGATACAGAACAAGTAGCACGGGCTACCCGTCAGAGCCACCCACGCTTCTACCCATTCCCCAGGGAGTGAGTTTTAGAGATCTAAACGAGATGGCACGGGCTGCATCGACCATTCAAGCCGACATCCTTGCTGAACTTCGTTATGGCATCATCCACCAAGAAGCCCTGCCATTCATCCAAACTGTTCTTGGTCTGAACACAAAGAGTGTTACGGAAGGCACAGTGAACGTTACGAATCGATCGACTACGCCACTCAATGAGCCCTAGATCGCCGTGCATATCGGGAGAACACTTCAGGCATGAGCGCGCAGATGCAGAGTATCTTAGTGGGCAGCGTTCTCCCAACCCCCAGCAAGTACGCGGGGGATATGCGGAAAGTGAAAAAAATCAAATCTTCTTCTTAAAGGACCCGTGGAAGTGACGGGATCCAGACCTAGCTCGCCTGTTCTCGGTGCGGCCGACCAGCAGGCGTGCCAATCAGGACGCGCGGACCGAGGCGAAGAGCGCCGAACCTAGACGCACGAAAACCACGAGAACCGGCGGTGGTAAACTTGTGCCATCCGCCGAAAACGCGGAAACCACGATCCTTAAAGGACACATGCAAAGGAAAAAAAAAATTTTTTAAACAGTCTAGATGAAAAAATAATGTGATAAAATAAATTTACAGCGAAGAAAGAAAAAAATTAGAGCTATATTTACGGCGCAAAACGAATTTGTAGTTGGCACGTGGTAGGCCCGCGCGCCACCGCGCTCCATCGGCGGCGCCGCAAAGTACCCCGCCGCCGCACGCTGAGCGTAGTGCGAACGCCGCTTCAACGCGTTTCTCCACGCCGCCGTCGCCGCCGCCGCACAAGTTCACCTGCTTCAAGGCGCCGCCGCCGTTATCTGACCGGCGCACAGGTCTCTCACGTCTGCTTGCGCTTATTCAGGAGCTTCCTTTGGGCTCTAAAAGTTACTTGTTATTCTTTGTTTTCTGTTGCACTTCAAACGAAGATGAATAAGTAACTTTTCGAGACCATAGGAAGCTTCCGAAAGATTGCAAGTACCACGTGACAAATAAGGGCCAGTCACGTGATAAATATGGGCCACTTTTCCGCGGCGCCCGCGGGCGCCAACGGCAAGTTCGTATAGCGCCGTGAATATAGCTCTAAAAATTTTGATATTTCGTTGTAAATTCGTTTTATGACTTCCTTTTCCCAAACCGGCTGTTTAAAAAAAAGTTTTTTTTTCTTTGCATGTGTCCTTAAGGTCTATTTGTCCAAGTCGTCTTCAGGAAGTCAGAAAAATGGCACTTTCCGCACTACCGAGGCCCCTTGCGGCTAAGCATTCTCATGTTTATAACTACCCGACTGGTCCCCTTTTGCGGCGGATTTCAAAAACCCGGTGAGTACGGTATATTTCAGGAGGTACTCAGCGCGTCCGCCATTAGTGCGGGCCGCTGAACGTATTCGCGGCCCAGGGTTCTCGCAGTTATGAGAACCCTAATGCGTCCAACGTGCTGTGTTGGATCTCGGGACGCCTGTTGAGTACGGCCTTGGTCATGAGGTACTCGGTGCGTCCGCCGTTGGAGCGGAGAGTGCAAGGTCGTTTGGGGTCCCGGATTCTCACGGTTATAAGAGCCCCGATATGTCCCCTGATGCGATGGATCCCGGGAGGCCCGTAGTACTGTTTCAGTCGTGATTTCCCCGGCGCGTCCGTCGTTGAAGCGGACGGCAAGTGACCCGTTGGGGCCTGTCTCGGTCATGAGATGTTGGGTCCGTCCGCTTTCCCGCTGGATCCTAACGCAGTTCACTTCAGGTGGACCGGTGGGAGGCCCGACCCGGGCGGGACTTCAAGGACCGGAGATGGCTCGGGCCTCGTATCACCAAAGACGGCTGCCATAGGTGCCTGATCCCATAGAGGCCATTGTCGGCGTTCTCCTCCCCCCCTTCCCCCCCTCCCCACCCAATGCAAAAATACCCGAGCCAGAAAAACCGGCAATACTCGTCCCCGCTAAGTCGATCGTCTCAACTAAGTCGATCGAGCCGTGTATCGCAGTTTCTGTGCTCGGCTCCTTAATCGCCGCGCTCCTAGATAAGATGCAAACATATGCTCATCAGGGATGCGGTATTTGAGGTTTGCAAAAGGAAACATTAAGTTACGAACGAAAGGTGCGAAGTTGCAGGTATCGTCCGGATCTATACTACCTGCTGCGGGTGTCGTGAGACGGCAAATGTTTGTCCAGAACAAGAAACGTTGTCAAAGGCTTCTTTAACTGCCTAAATTACCAGTACCCATAAGCCTTGGACGAGGTTTCGTCGAAACGGAGGGAACCACATTAAACTTTGCTCGAAGTGCCCATCGGTTTAGAAAAGAGACTGCGCTAACGCCATTTACCAGACGAGAGAACTGCGTTTTAGAGCGCAGTTCTTAAGGCCTGACCACACTAGCGTGAACGGCGCCGCCGGTCGGCGCCGCCGGGCTGCACTGCCGTCCGGCGTCCCAACGCGAGGAGTCCACCTTGGCCTCCGTTTTGAGGGCGTCACGTGACAACACTAGCTCTCGCGATCGCGCGCGCGCCTCCCGTCGGATTTCCCGCTCTTTCGTCGTCTGCTCTTTGTTAGATACTTCCGTTTCGGCTCTCATCTTTGGCACATATCAGCATCGAAACTGCACTCGCTGCCTACATGGTAGGTGTCCATGATGACCTGGTGATCAGCGTGAATGTGATTACCCTAGCCTGCTCGTTGATCTTGCGACGTCTCCGCGCCCTGAACGGAAGGAGGCACAGGCTTTGGGTCCGGCCGAGTTGGTTCTACCGAAACAGCGAAAGACAGGTCACTGCTTTGCTGCTCCGGCGGCGCGCCAGATATGAAGGCTACTTTCGAAAGTGTCACCAAATCAACACGACATCCGTCACAACTGTCACAGCAGAGACGACATGCAACAAGTGCCACGAAGAAACTCACTTGTAATTCCGAATTCTTCCCCTATAATTTCCCAATGTTGTTCTTAGCGTCATTATCTAGGTTTTCTGGCTGCGTCTTGTTATATAAAAAGGGAAACAGTCGCACAGTTTCAAGGAACCGCTCTGTTGGGGAAGGCATCGGAGAAAATAGGGATAGCAGGCGACACGAAACAACGCTACGTCCTTCGGAACGTGAAAGACCCGCGGAGGACCGGCTTGAGCGTTGCCACCGCATCACAATGTTACTATTTACGCCAACTTCCATTGGCTCCTCTCTTTTGCGGTGAGGGGCGGCGAGCTCTCAACCGCGCAAGAAGCGGTTGGCTCTGCGGCGTTGTACGTCGCGCCGCAGAACCCGAAAACTGGTTTTGGTCGGCTGACGGCTGCGCCGACCGTCGCGCCGCAGGCCTCGGCGACGCCAATGTGGTCGTGCCTTTAGGCGCCCGTTTCCGGCTTGAGCGGCGTCGCCGTCGCCGGCGCCGTTGGCGAAGCCATGAGGTCACGCGACCCCGTACGTCATGGGGGTCACGTGACCTCAGGAGGGTGACGTGAACCCCCATGAAGTCACGTAACCCCCGTAACGTTACAGGGGTAACGTGACCTCAGGGAGGGTCACGTGACCTCATGGAGGTTCACATGACCTCAGGGGGGTCACGTGACCTAACGTGGATCACGTGACATCAGGGGGTCGCGTGACCTCAGAGGGGTCCTCACGGGAGCAATGGGGGGGGGGAGGTGTGAAGGAGGAGTAGGAGGAGAAGGGAGAAGGAGAGGAGGAGTAGCAGGCAGGAAGACAAGGTGAGGAGGAGGGGGAGGGGTATACCCTCCCCTCAGTATCTTCCCAGCCTCCTTTCAAGAGCTGCGCTCTAATTCGTCGTTACAGGGAGTTGTAAATGGCTTTCATTTTTTGTGACGCGATTCTTTTGAACTTTGCGCGACAGGATTTTTCGCTGCCTGGAAGTGTCAACAAGGTGGTGGAAAAGTGTCCCTGTAGCAGCTCCCAGAAGAAGCAGATCCAGCATCTGCTGGAACCCTTCTCGCCAATGTTTACAGAAAAAACTGGTTAAACCGATCTCTTATTGTACCGTGTCGAAATGAAGGGTGCACCCCCGCAGGTGCATTGCGAGAGTCATAATTGCTCACAAATGGGAACTTTTTGAAGCCGCGCTCACGGAAATGATCGAAAAACAGTCGAAACACATGAGTGAAAAAGTTCATGAGCTTCGCCATTAGTCCTTGCTCAAAAGAAGGACGGCACAGCAAGGCTTTGTGTTGATTACAGCCGCCTACACGAAGTGTCAGTCAGAGACAGTTACCCATTTCCCTGTATTCTCTCAATAATATATATCCTTAGAAACGCGACTGTTTTCACAACCTTTGGCTGCAGCCGCGGATTTCTTAAACTCGAAGCTCCTCCGGCTGATGTACATATAACTAGAATCATTTGCTGCCGGGGATTTTTTGATTTCACTCGCCTTCCTTTGGTTTGTCAAACTGCCTCGCCAGATTTCTACGCCTAATGGACTTTGACCTCGTCAACGCGAAGTACGAGTTCGCGATGGCGTACAAGTACGACGTAGTGTTGTTTTCACGAACATTTGAGGAGCATCTCGTGCACCCTTCGAATCATACTCGAACAAATTGGTCAGGCTGGCTTTACGTTTTCACCAGATAAAGCTCAGTTGACCCCGCCTATAATGAACTTTATTGGCTTTGTTGTTGATGACGGCATGCTGCGCATGAAAATTGAGAAGTTGCGCGAAATAGCAGAGTACGGTGGGTAGTCTGGTATTTCGTTTTCTCTGGAGGCTTTTGACGTTGTAAGGGGGTGGCCCTTACGACGTCGAAAGCCTTCAGAGATATCTCGGGTGGATTGCGTTCTATAGAGATTTCATTCTGCAATGCGCCGAAATGACAAATCCTCTGAACCAATTGCTTCGCAAAAAAAAAACAGAAAAAAACAAGTTGTTGGTGTTTACAGCAAGAAACCACATTTGCGTGTTTTTAAGGGCTGTGACTTAAAATGCGTGTCTAAATCTGCCCAACTCGAATCGTCCGTTGACCTTGCAGACCGACGGAAGCGCTTAAGGTTTAGAAGCAATTCTTCTGCAGGAGCATGGCAGCGTTCTTCGTTCCCTTGCTTTATTTATTTATTTTATTTCTTTACAAATACACTCAGGGCTGCACAGGGCATTACAGAGAGGAGTGGTTTGTTAGGGCGCTGCGAAACAAGGGGTTGTCGGTGATGATTGTAGGGAAACTGGAGTAAAGTTTTTAAACTAAGTCGTTTGTAAGAAACATGTGCTGGGTCTCACATGAAATTTGCTTGCGAAAACCGTGCTACACGCTTCTGAAGGAGTCACAGGAATCAAAATAAAATTATGAGATGCTTGTAAGTTACGTGCTCGAGGATTTTGCAGGAGATGCATGTGAGCGAGATGGGCCGGCAGTTAAATGGGTATGATTTACTGCCGGATTTGGGTACTGGAATGGCCTTACCAATTTTCCAATCAAACGGTAGCACACCTGTTTCCAAGGACTGCTGAAATATTTGAGTGAGGAAAACTCCAAATAATTCAGACGATAACATGGCGTTGAGCAACCGTTTGGCATTAATATCGTCGATACCATACGCTGAGGCTTTTTTTGGGATTCAATATTGCTATCTATTACATTAAAATTTGTGACAATAGGGTACATCGGGAAATCATTTGTATGAATAAGGGGAGACAAGTTGATGGGCATTGAAAGAGTGAAAATACCCTAAAAGAACACTATTTAGAAGATTGGAATATTTGTTTTTCAGTGTATGATCACCCAAACTACTTGCAAGGCTGATGACATATGTTGATTTATCATTAACAATGCCCCAAAATTCGCGAGGCAGGCTTATTACGTACCATAGGCGGCAGAGTGAGGTCTAGAAATGTATATTTACTTTCACGCAACAATCCATTGAATTCTGCTGAGCAGGTAGAACGTTTAAGCCATGCTTCCTCTGTATTTGCCTTTAGAGCGCCCCACATAGGTGCCCTTTTTGCCCGTTTCGCTGCACCGCCGTCGCCGTCTTCGTCGGCGTCGCTCTCGGTGTAACCACCCCGCTAAATTTAGCGAAAAATCGAATTGCCGTTGAGGTCACGTGACTTCAATTTTCCCGCTAAATTTAGCGGAAAAGCTGAGTTTCTTCATGAATGACGTGACACAAAGTAATGTGACGTCATTTTGTCCGCTAAATATAGCGGGGAAACTGAATTATTGTTGATCACGTGACGTCACTTTCCCCGCTAAATTTAGCGGGACACTTAAACCGCAAAATTTAGGACGGAACTTTTTCCACAAAATTTTGCGGAGATGTTCAATGTCAATAATATGGAAATTTATATTTCCTCCCCTCAATAGCTTGGCGGCGTGCTATTCCAATATATACCCGGAAGGTTAAAAAAAAAATGTTCCGTCAGGATGGTGCACTGCCAGAAACGAAAAATCATCGCGAAGGAGATTACAAAAGTCAGGGGAAGCATGTCGTGGCTGTATCAAAGACCAGTTAAAAAAATTCCGAGGATAACGAAGCGCTTCTTTTGAGTTGTGAACTCGAAAGTATAAATGTGCAATGGACCTTTTTCCAGTAAGGAGTGCCTCATGACGGTTTCGCCGCCTACTACAAATGGAGGGCAGCAGGACTCGCCTTCGCCCGTAGGAACAGATTAGTGTCGCAACAGAAGAGTGCCCCCCAAGGATGGCGAAAGAGCGGTCAAGGTCAAGGGGGAAAGGGTGTGCGCGTGCGCAGACGCTTACTGGAAAAAGGTCCATTGAACGCCGATGAGCACTCCTTGGAGCCCCCGGAGACGAGGGCTCCAAGGAGAGGGCTCCAGACGACGAGGGCTCCAGAAGCGGCCACACCGCCGGCGGGAGCCTGGGGCACGACATGGCTGGAAGCAGGGCATGGAACACGTGATACAGTGTTTCCTCCCCCTCCGGGGAGGGGGAGGCCGCGCGAGCGCCACTCTATCCCTCTTACCGGCGCTGAGAGGGCTTCTACGTGAGGTGGCGTTTCATGGAACTACGCGTCGCAGCGATTTTAAAAGCCGTTCGGCGGAGGAAATTTCTCTTCCTTTATTTCGCGGTTACGGCGCGAAATGAATTTCTTTGCCGTTTTACGCGGTTATGGATGACTCGGACTCCGTTTCATGAGAGTGTTAATGATTTCGCATTAAACCATGCAAAGCAGCATTAATAAAAAAAAACTATATGAGTGCCACTTTGTACGTAATTATATGACTTGAATTATTTCTGTTCATATCCAAAGGAGCCCCGACCTCACGACGATCTGCTTTTTGCCACCTATAGATATAAACATTAGGATGATCCGGTAGTATTTCATTATCATAGACGTCTGAACAGATCCAATTGTCTCCGATTTTAAAATAACATCAGCATCACATAAACATATCGGCGATGACAAGTCATCCCGTTTCGACGATAAACTACACGTGTTGGCGTAAAGGATACAAATCAAGTTTTTTTGACTCACCAGTATCAGTAGAATTGTGGAATCACGTAGCAAGCCATAAAGTCCCATTGGACCCATGAGCACAAAAATAGTTTTTCGGACCGCAGAAGACGTAATGACTACTGTTAACATTTTCGAAATTCGGCCGGAGTGAACGTTGATTTCTTTTTGGAACAGTTAGGGTGTTACATGACCGCTACAGTATTTTCACATCAAGGCCAGACATATGTATAGAGAAGTGGAGCATGTTTTGGATCCCGGGTAGCTCCTCATCTCTGCGATATATATTTGGTCGCTTGTGGCAGGATCATTGAAAGCAAACTAAGGGATAGCAGGATCAAGGCTCCCTTGCGATATGTGGATGTTTTTTTTTAGTCTGTGTAACGCTGAAGTAAATGACGAAGAGGATGGGTGCAAAAAAAAACAAAAACGTTATGCAAGTTTTTCAAGAATGGTGCCCCGAATCGGATTTCACATATAAATTAACCGTAGAAAAATCCATCAGGTTTTTTGACCTGGTTCTTCAACTCAAAGAAGGCCACGCGGGCTGAAGATATGAGCCGCACTCGTGCTACTGGTTTCTTCCATACGACTCGGGACATTTGAAAATCATAAGAACGAGTGTTGACACAACTCCTCTTATTCCCACTTAAAACAAGTGATGTCACCATCAACTTGAACTAAATTTTGAAAACCAGCTTAGGCGTCAACGTGTGTCTGGTTATCCAGAGTATCTCCTCGTAGCCGTTTTTGAAACCATTTGCCAGAAATTAAAACGCCAGCATGCAGGGAATGCGGCCTCATAGAAAGATACAAATCGAAGAAACCTTGCGGTTATACCCTACATGCTTGGACTCACACATAGCCAAAAAAGATAGCCGGGTGGCAAGATATGCGGGTTGTGTGCTCGGCACCAAACATGGCGCACTTCATGTGCCGCAAAACTAATCAAAGCGCAAATCAAGAAAAGAAACAATCCGCAATCGCTCACCGGACGCACTACACTTAGTGCGAAATGAGGCGTTATGCACCACATACCATTTTTCTGTGGCAAGTCTTACATTGGGCAAATTGGGCGGTGTGTTAACTATCAAGCTAGGGAGCGCGCGGCTTCTGTTAAAGGATACTGAGCCAAGGAAATTATCGCCATAATAAGTGGCGCACGTTCTTTCCACGAGCCAGCAGCCGCCGGTGTGCGCGAGCACACGCAACAAAAATGACGTCAAAGACCTCCATTCGCGGTTGAGATCACAGTGAAATGTATGGGCTTCGGGAAAAGGGGAATAAAGACAAGTTTTTATTCTGCACAGTGGTCTCTGTTGTAAAAGGTAAGCGGTTGATTGGTCTACAAGCACGTAGCTTTCACTTGCAGAGATGAAAAGACGCTCTTTATTTTCCTTTGGCCCGAAGCCCATGCATTTCACTGTCCTCTTAAGTGCGAATGGAGGTCTTTGACGTCATTTTCATTGCGTGTGCTCGCGCACGCCGGCGGCTGCTGGCTCGTGGAAAGAACGTGCGTCACTTATTATTGGCACTAAACTTTTTTGTTCAGTATCCCTTCAAAGGAACATCGACCGGACATCTCTCTGCGCACTCCCGGTTATGCAATTGCAATACTAATATTAACAACATTACCATTATAGGGTTGAGACCGGAACGCACATTCACGTGTAGTAATTGAAGCCCTGGCCATTGAAGAAAGTGTTTTAATGTGCGTTAGCACCCGTCTATTACGATAAAAGCGAAAGAAAGGCTATACTTGGGGTGTGGCGCGAGCCGCCTAACATCCTAATGGGTGCATCGCGCGGACATGGGGGATGGTTTTACTACTAGCTATAGTAAAAAAAAAATAAAAAAAACGAAGTTGTAAAGCCAGCACGTTGATAGTCAGTGGTGTGTATGCTTTTTCCTCTCTTGTATTTTTTTTCCAAATCGTAACTGTTCAGCTGACCGTATTTAACCCTCAACATACCTGTAACAGGGTGAGCATAGCAGTGTCAGGCATGGCAGCTTAGGTAAAGCTCCCGTGTCCACTTTTGGCCAGTCGTACGCTAACCTGACCTGAAGTGTGACATGTCATTTGACGGCACTTCGTTTTGTATTCAAACTGACAACATGGCTCTCTCGTGGTGCAATGATCTTCAAACCCCTGCAGGGCGACTCGCACGATGGCCCATCTTGCTCTAGCACTACAACTACACAATCGAGTACTAGCGGGGAGCGGCTAACCACGTTGCAGATGCGTTCTACCGCGCTCCGCTTCTCGGGCAGGAAGTGCAGGTGGATCTCGACTTTGCGACTCTGGCACCCATCAGACTGCATTCGAGGGCGGTGGAGGGGGGGGGGGGGGGGGCGGACATAGTGAGCGAGAGGAGCTCCGGGCGCCCCAGCTGTCCGATGGAGTTTTTAAGAAGGTGACGCACCAGCGGGGAGTAGAAAGCGTAGCCGAGGCTGGGAGTCCCAGAGACTTGGACTCATTTATGCAGAAGAGCGACGGAAATCCGCTTCGATACATCTCCCAGGTGGAATATGAATCCTGGACTGTAATAACTCGTAATCTCCCTAAGTCATTTATAAGAGACATGCATGATCCCGCCTTGGCAGGGCACAGCTTTGGCAGCTAAACTTACGAAAAATGTATCCCCAATTGCAACGTGGCCGGGCCTGATGCAGGATTTAATGTGGTACACTTGTAGCTGCATGGTATGCCAGAAGGCGAAACGACGAGTTGGCCAACCACCGGGTTTCATGCAGTCGGTCGAAACCAAGTACCCCTGGGTGTGCGTAACATGTGACGTTGTCGGTCCCTTTTCACGTAGTCCACGCAGCCATCAATGTGTTCTAGTAGTGACCGATCACTTCATAACGTGGGTCGAAATACTTCGTTTAAGACCCTTCCTGGCCCAGGGGTAGATGCGTGGGCAACTTTGCGATCCAAAGCGTTGGGCCAAGTTAGCCGCGTGCCACATCGTCAGTGGACATTTCTACCTCGAGGGGGCCAAGGGCAATTGGCAACAGCAGCGACGCTCCGCCGCTGATGAGAGGCGGTCGCAGCGTATTGGGAGGGGGAAGCTCATAGGATTGCGGCGTGGACGATAACGGTTATTAAATGTCTACGTGTTGTTGAACTAGTGTGTTTTCTCCGAGATGCGTGACAGCAAAAAAATTCCCACAAGTGTTACTTTAAATTTTAACTTGTCCGCCGGTTCGCGAGTGTCTTTCGTACAATGCCGGTCGTCTCCACTACATGGTTCATGATTTCTCCTGTATTGGTCGAGCCACACTCTGTATTCTCGACCAATAAAACAAATAAGATTTGATGTTCTCGGCGCGCCTAATACACACGTGCCTCGAAAAGGAGAAAACACTAGGTACACCAACCAATCGGCTGCGCTTGAAGTGATTAACCGCACAATCTGCCGGTCATGCAAGAGGAACCACCGGCCTCAACCCCAGCTCCAATCGCGGCCGTTGCGGTTTGGCTCCCGCCGTACAGGGACAGCAGCCCCCAAGTTTGGTTTCTTCAGGCGGATTCCCAGTTGGACCTGACACAGGCACTGCAAGACAGGAACGGAAGTTCCACCACGACGTCTTGGCTTTCTTTGCAACTGCAGACGATGAAGTGTCGGAAGTGCTGTCTAACCCGTCGCCTACGGCTTTCTACGAAACACTGAAGGCGGCCCTGCTGCAATGGACCGAAGCCCCCGAACGTTCCAGTTAGCAACTACTCTCCGCGGAGAAACTTGGAGATCGACGTCCCTCACAGTTGGTGCGCTGAATGGCATAGCTTCCGAAAGAGCGTGATAACACCATCGACCATATTCTGCTCCAAAAACTCTTTCTCCAGAGACTGTTACAAAACGTCCAGATGGTAATCGCAGCAGCCGCTACCATCAATACGGCTGGACTCGCCAGTTTCGCTGACGCGGTCATGGAGGCCTCCACCCCGTTTACCGTGAACATCACCGCCACAACCACGCTGTTCGCAGTCGATGCATCTATTATGGCGGAGGACTTCCATACCCCGAATGGCGTCCCAAGGCTACGTCAATGAGCTCTGCCAGCGTCTCGAACACGTCGCCCTTGCTGCAACAAGACATCGAGATTTCACGCGCTCTGAAAACCGTCGCCGGAGCTCTATGTTGCGTCGATCACACTACCGCTCGGGCAAAACAATCCTCAAGCAAATTTCAAGTTCATTGGGTCAAACGAAGCTCGAAATAATCAAAAGCTAAATAATATTGAGAATTGAGCTTATAATAGATCAATTGGATATATAATAACGCGAAGGTATAAAAACAGTAACAAAAATGTCAATTTCGCGGAATTAAAGCCATTTGGGTCAAGAGGAGCTTAAAGTAATCAAAATAGCAATCATAATATAAATTTAGCTCATGATAAATGAATTGGTTGAACATTAGCACAAAAAAATAAGAGTCATATTAATATCAATCAGGTAAAATTTAACACCTATTGGTTAAGAGTAGCTCGATTGTAATCAAAAGAGTAACAAACATGTGAATTCAGCTCAAAACAGATCAATTGGTGGTATAATAACGGGAAGTAAACAAAAGAGCCACCAAAATGTCAATTTGCTGAATAAATGTAGATTGGTACGATGCTAACTCTAGTAATTAAACTTGTAAGTATAATGTCAATGAGACCTATAATACGTAAATTCGTTGAATACTAACTCAATGTAGTGAGTAGAGTCATCACATGACACTTTAAATTAAATTCCACCGGGCCAAAAGCAAACAAAAAATTAAAATAGTAATAACAATTTGATTAGAGCTCATATTAAATAAATAGTCATTAACGTAACTTCAAATAGTCAATGGAGTCACCACAATGACAATCAGGCCGAATTAAAGCCCATTGAATCAATACTAATTGAAATTATGCAAAAGTGTAACGTCAATTATAACTAATTGAAGTCAAATGGATTACTAGAAGCTCAAAGTAACGAAATAATTAATTATTATGTCAATTATACTCATAATAACTATGTCTTTCTTTATTAAATGACAGAAAAAAAGAACTTGGAGATGCTGGCTGCTGTGATGGATTGGCCGGCTACTCCATGTTCAGTTACTCAATAAAAAAAAAATTAAAAAACCCACATGGCAACGTATACCCCCCCCCCCCCGCCCCAAGTGTTTTCCCGCAACCAAAAAACAGTCAGTTATTTGGTTATAATGAGTCCACTTGAAATGCCACACGATCAGTCAGAAAAGTTCGGTCTTTTACATGTCACATACCTTATCACATTATCACTTTTACCGAGTATGTAAAGTTATTCACAGTCATTCTCTTGAATAGATACATAAATATTTCATTATATAATACATCCCATTTTAGCAATTATTTACAATATTAGTAGCATCCAAGAATTGTCTGATTGCTGAAAATGCTAGTTTCTCTGATCGATGGTTAGGCTACGCTCCTAGTACCCTGTTAAGAGAAATGGTCGGTTGTCAATAACGTTCAGTTGTACTTTTACTCGTGAACGATTCTGGTCGAGAGGGGGGAGGAAGAAGAAGGTTGCGGCGAGCGGACGTATGCTCATTAAGGCTCCGCAAGAAACCGATGTTTCGTGCTGAAATTCTTGGTTTCCGTGCGATAAGAAGCCTTGGATAGACAGTGTTAGTGATCCATTTCACGTGGATACCTTCCTCAAGCTGGTGAGCGGAATATTTTGATTTTAGAGGCACTTTGTTTTGAACCCATGAGGAATCCGTGAGAAACCTCGCTAAGCCTCGTTGGGCCTTGCTCGACTAGGGCGATGAGGCGAATTCGCTCGGTGCGGCCGCCCTACTGGCCCTAACCGGCTAAGCGTCACCATGTGGGAACGCCGCGGTGGCGGTGGAAAACTGAAGATGGAAGAAATGTCGATGGAAGCTCTCGTGTTCAGCCCCAGGACCGGATTCGACCCGAACAAGGTGGCTTTTGACTTTATAAATTCAGTGGCGCGGCCCCTTTATACGGATGGAATTCAGAAAACCGTCTTGGAGGAGCAAGTAGGCACGCCTCCCGGCAATAGCTGGGTACAAGTTCTGCATAGAAAGAAGACCCAGAAGAAAGTAGTCCATGACCAGCAGAAGGAAGACCGAGGACCTACTGGTGGAGCAACGGAGGTCAAGAAGAAAGAGACAAAGAAACCGTTGCGGCTGCCCAGCCTCAGAGAATTCAAGCACAAGATCATTGTGAAGCCACGCAAGACGGCGGTCGACTTGAAAAGCTGCCGGGACCAGATCGGCGAAGTGGTGCAGAACTTGCTCCCAAGGGGTCTTTCGGAGAATTCAGTCGTCCGGCTGCTCGAAGAGCAAAATACCATTATGATTTGCACGGACATATGAGACGAAGCCGAAGCGTTGGCGAAGCTTAGACGTTTGATATTCCCGTCCGGACAACTCGACGTTGAGGCCTACCACGTCTCCCCGAGGGATGAGGCATGCCGCGGCGTCATTCATGGGGTCCGGCCGGAGCTGTCCAACACACAGATCAAAGAGAAAACCAAGGCCCCAGGACACGAAATACTCGACGCTAGGAGGCTGGGAATGTCCAAATCGGCGCTCGTCACTTTCGCCGGGACCAAAGTTTTGTTCACGGTCATGTTCAACTGTCTTGAAACGCCCGGCTTTCTATACTAAAAGACAAAAGCAGCCTGCCTTAACTGCGGAGAGGCCGGCCACCGGAGGGATGTGTGCAGCAAACCGACGGGTTACGCGTGTGCGATGTGCGGCGCCGCTCAAGTGATGGAGGGACACACGTGTGTCCCGAAGTGCGCACTGTGCAGAGGGGCGCACGAAACATACGACAGTCACTGGCCTGAGAAGTTTTTCAAAGAGAGGAGACAAACTGAGAAAATCGGACGGAACCGTTCGAGGCACCGCAACGGAGAACAGCAGGTGCGCTAGCGGTTGAAGGAGCAGAGTGGCTCAAGGCCGCGTGCTCGCTCTCGCAGCAGATCAGGAAGCTGCAAGAGAAATTCGTCACGCCCGGCGTTTCTTGCCGAAAAGAAAAGGCAGGGGACAAGCCGTAAAAGACGGAAGAAGTAAAATTGAAATCAAAGATCTATGTCGCGGGACGGGAAGAACTTGGACCTGGGGGACCAGGAGAAATGGCCCAAGCTGGCAGAAAAATGATAACAATATCAATGCGACCAAGGAAAACCCACCACCGAGGTCAAGCGGGAATAGCCAGCATACACTAGTCCTCAGGCAGGATACCCCGAGTAAAGGAGTGGAAGATGTGGAAATAAAGAACACTTGCTCTGGGACCCCCGGGGTCACTAGAGACGAATTTCGAAAAATCGTGGAGGCTGCGGTGAAACAGGCGGTGCAGTCTGCCACGCAGCTTGTTATAAAAAAAATCACGCAGCTTTTCAACAAAGTGGTAGCGTTAGAGCGAAACCGGGAATCCATGCTCAAGCAACTTGTTACAAGCGTGAAAAAATCGACATTCTTGGAACGAAAAAGTAGTTCCCTGCTCCAGGAGCTAGGGGCGAAGAGAAGATCGTCGACTGATAAACGACGTGAAGTGGAATTAATAGAAGCCAACAATAACCATGCATCGCCTAAAAGAATCATACCTGAAAATATGGAAATGAAACTGCAGGGGGATAGGTCGGAAGCAGGCCAGTCTCTGCCTTCGACTGTCGCTTGAAACCGATTCCCCTGTGGCAATACTTCTGCAGGAGCCTGGAAAGAAGCGCGTAAAGATTAAGGACTACCGGACGGTCGGCGGAACCCAATACTTCAGGACCCTCGTTCACAGGACCTTCGCGGCCACGGAGAGGGACCTGGACGGGGGCGGAGTGGAGTGTGGGTACGTAGTGATCGTCCCGGTGAAAAAGGGGGACCGGGGTATCCACATAGTGAATCTGCACGGGAATCCCAAGCTTCACAAGGTTGACTACAGAACTCTCAAGCGAAGCGCGGTGATGGCGGCCGGCAAGGAACCTCTCGTCCTCGCGGGGGACGTTTAATGCCCCGCACCCGGGATGGGGTTACAAATACGTCACGCCGAAAGGACGCAAACGTTTCGAGGGAATCAAACAGGAACGCCTCACGCTCCTCACGGAACCTGACCAGCCTACCAGGACGGGGACTAGCACGTGCAGAGATACGTGCCCGGACCTCACGCTGGTGAAGATGTGGGGAGCGCCGGCTGGAAGAACCTGGCAGAACAACTTGGAAGCGACCACTGCATCCTTGAAACGACACTAAGGGAAGCAGGATACACGAGAAGAACTGGAACCGCAAAGATCACGGACTGGGACAAATGGAGGAAGAAAAAAGAAAAGACGAAACTGAACCTGGCGGACATTGAGGAATGGGCTGCGGACGTGACCACCAGCCTGCGCACTTTTGTCACGGAGGTTCAACTTTCGGAAAAGACCCCGGCTGTGGATGCAAGACTCCTCCACCTCTGGGAGGCCCGGCGTGGTCTGACCAAGAGGTGGAAACGTAAGCGACACAACAAGGAGATTCGTACTAAGATCCAAGAACAAACTAAGGTCGCGGAGGACCATGCGGTCGACCTCGCTAGGAACAACTGGTATAGGATTTTAGACTCTATACGCGGTAGCCTCGGTACGGCTCGGTCGTGGCGTCTCCTTAGGGCACTGATAGATCCAACTAAGACTAAGTCGGTTACGGACAGTCGAAAAGCTGAACTCATCTGGTTACCCAGCGATACAGAGCACATCATGGACAAACTCGCGCGCAGATATTTGTGTCTAGAACGCGCGGAGGAAACTCTAGAATATCTAGGACGCGAAAAATCCGAACTCAATAGGCCGGTATCGGTGGCAGAATTCGAGTACGAGCTCGGGGCCATGAAAAAGGGCACCGCACCGGGGCCGGACACCATCACGGCAAAACTCCCTTATAACTTGGAAGAAGGCGAACTCAGGAAGCTAGTTAACCATTTTAACGAGCACTACTGGGCTAGGGGGGTGACGCCGGCTTGCTGGAAAACCGCAGGCATTCGCTTTATTTAAAAGCCCAAAAATAACTTAAATTCAGAAAATATTAGACCCATCTCGCTTACCTCATGCGTGGGTGAAGCTTTTGAGAGGTTACTAAACACTAGGCTCATGAGATACTTGAAGAAGGAAAAGGTCATGCACCATACTCAATTTGGGTTTAGACCTCATACCTCAACACAGGACATCGTCCTGTGGATATACAAAGGTCTTTTGGAGAACCCTTCCAGGGGACAAACACGGTCCACTCTCGCTCTTGAATTAAAGGGGGCTCCTCATAACGTTTCGCATGCCAGCGTACTCAGAGGCCTGAACGAGATACACTGCGGACAGAGAACGTTCGATTACGTTCGAAGTTTCTTAATGGACATGAAGGCTACTCTAACTTTAGGTAGCATGATATCCAATAGCTTCGAGCTGGGCTCAAAGGGAACGCCTCAAGGGGCTGTTCTATCTCCGCTTCTTTTCAATCTGACTCTGCGGGGTTTTGCCGGAGGCGCTGGAGGCGGTTCCCGGTGTAGAACACGCCATCTACGCCGACGACATCACCCTGTGGTGTCGGTCGGGGAACGACGCGGAGATTGAAGAAAGACTACAGGCGGCTACCAAAATTGTAGAAGACTACGCTGAGGAGTGCGGTCTAAAGTGTGCACCGGAGAAGTCCGAATTACTTGTCTTGAGGAACACTTATGAAAGTGTGTCGGAACAGATCGAGGTTTGGGTGAGCGGGAAACGGGTCTCTAAGCCCACTGAGATTCGTATCCTCGGCCAGCTCATTCGACAGGGAAGGGGCAACAAGTCGACTATCGATAAATTTGACACCATGACCACCCAGGTCTGTGGCGTGCTTCGGAGGATAAGAAATCGTAGGAGGGGCATAAAAGAGAAAGAAGCAGTGCAACTTGTTCAGGCCTTTAATATCTCCAGAATCACTCACGCCACACCGTACTTGGTCTTAAGTAAAGCGGAACGGCGAAAAATTGATGTTTTGATACGAAGAGCATACACAATTGCACTAGGGCTTCCCGAGAGGACAGCAATCGACTAATTACTAAATTTAGGGGTCCACAACACGATAGATGAGCTTCACAAAGCACACCTCGTGGCTCAGCTAAAGAGGATGGCGTCCACGAAGAACGGGGCGTGGCTCACGGACAAACTCGGGATGGCGGTTCCGTTAGGAACGTATACGGGTACTGACCCCGACCATGAGCTGTCAGCAGAAATACGGAAGAAAATAGTGGTTAGTCGTATCCCGAGGAACATGCAACCAGGAAAGGACGACGGCAGAAGAAAGGCCAGATCTGAGGCCCTGTCTAAGCCATGGAGCCATAAAGAGGGAACGCTATGTGTTGACTGTGGCGGCCCAGTAAACGGATTCGTCACAATCGTTGTGGCTAACGCCCAGGGTCGGGTATTAAGATTAGCTTCGGTCAGAGTAGAGTCGGCTGGGCAGGCTGAGGAAGGGGCGATTGCGTTGGCGGTCGTTTGCAACCCCAGGTCGGCTGTCATCTCTGACTCCCAGAAAGCATGTGGAAATTTTGCTCGCGGGATGGTGTACGCCGTCGCTCATAGAATACTTAGTAAGACGAAAGTGCAGGGGGTGCATCTGATCTGGTCCCCTGTCCACATGGGTAACACTGGGAATGAGGCAGCAAATGCTGCGGCCCGAGGCTGTATTCTCTGGGACTCGTCCCAGTTGGATGGTCAAGTGGATGCGGACCTCTCGTTTAACGAGGCACTCAAAACGAAGAAACTCGGCAGGCGCGTATTCCCGAGCCCGTGCGGGGGGCTTGGGAAGGAAGAAGAATGAACTTGGAGAAGGCTCCAGACGGGCACTCTTGTGACCCCCGCCAAGTTGCACCAGTGGTACCCAGAGCGGTACACTACGGGAGCCTGCCCCTTCTGTGGTGACCCCTGGGCGGACGTGCATCTCGTTACTTGGAAGTGTATGAAGATCCCTGGACTGGCTGCACTGGTGGAGCCTTCAACTAAAGAGTAGGAAGCGGGGCTCCAGAGTGACATCATCGAAGTGCAAAAGCTGCTGGTGACCCGCGCGCTGCATGCCCAAGCCGCAATTGGCAATTGAAGCAATGGAATGAGGGCATACACCCACTCTCTTTCCCTTTAACTCCCCCTTCCATTTCCTTCCTAATCTTTCCTTTTATGTCCAGTAAAAGTTTTCAATAACAACAACTGGTCGAACCGAGGGCAATCGATGAAAAGATGTACTAATGTTTCTGTCGCGTGCCCACAATCACAGCTAGGGCCATTTATTCGGTTAATTTTATATAAAAATTATATAAAAAACGCAAGCGGTGTAATAACTTTTTCATCTTTTTTGGAAGGTCATTTTGAATTGGTAAAAGTATATTTGGGTCTACTTAATATAATATAGAGTTTCTACCTCGCTCATTAAACCATGTGTCTTAATATAATTTTTGGAGTGATTCTCTATTATAGATTTTTTTTCGGTACTTCATAAGGTATCATTTGCATCCTGTCACAGGTGTGTAAGTTTGTAGCAAGCTTGTCCGCCTCCATATTTGCTTGAAGGCCGCTATGGTCTGGAATTCATTGCAACCTTATGTATGTCCACAACTTGTGCAATCATTTATAGCTTCTATAATTCTATAAACGAGTGATGCGTTTTGGCTTTTAGGGCTCATTGCATTGATAGATTTAAGAGCTGCCTGAGAATCTGTACATATAAGCCACTTGTCGGAACCGCTTGTCTCTCGTATATGCTCTACTGAAGAGAAGATAGCGTGTAGCTCTGGCGTTGTTGATGATGTTCTGTGGGACAGTCGATATGAGTTTCGGACTTGAAGTGTTGATATATATGCCGTGGTTTATCCCTTTTCCTTTGTGGATCTATCGGTGTATACATGTATATGATCAGGATATGCTTCCTGTATATATGTAAAGGCACTTTGAGCCATAACGAATGCGGTCGTTGTTGCTTTTGATTTGAAATCTGGTAGATATATTTTAATGTATGGAGTATGGTATATTCATGGTAGTTTGTTAGGTTGTTGCACCCACACCGTGCACTCGGGTAGTTGAAAAGGTGATGTTGCAAGCGCATAGCTAGTGCAGGATTCGCTTCGAGTCAATAATGCATCAGCAAGTGGGTGGCTACAGTGCTGCGTCAATGCTAGTAGGAAATAACGCAGTAGTTCCCGTTCACGTAATGATGATACTGGTAATTGCTTGGCCTCTGCTGATACAAGGGTTCCTGACGTCGGACGCGATACGCCGAAACAAACTCGCAAACTTCGAGCCAGCATAAAATGTAGTCCATTCTCTTGTGTTGCTGATAAACGAGATAGTGCTGGGATAGAGTAAGCGATAGTTTGTCGTACTAGAGCTGAGTGAAACATTAACTGGGGCTCTGTTGAGCCTCCCCAGTTTTTTCAAGAAAAATAACGAATTATGTTTATTGTTCTATTTATTTTGTCGACCAACATGTCCACAAGTTTGACACATGTAAGACATTGATCCATGATTACTCCAAGAAATCGGTGGCTTTTTACACGTTCAATTGTCTTTCCCTTCATTGATAGTTGAAGTCCTTTAAGGCGTTTCCTGGTGAAAGGGAGAACCACTGATTTGGTGGGCGTTATGTCCATACCTCGGTCATTTAAATATTGCTCAATGATGTTGAGTCCAATTTGAAGTTGTCTTTGCAATGTTTCGACACAACTATCCAAAATCCATATACAAATATCATCTGCATATTTTGTAACGGTAATCGGTAATGGAAGTTGACTTGGAAATTGAGCCATGACTGAATTAGACAATGTTGTACTAAGAACACTTCCCTGCGGAACGCGGTGTTTGAGAACGTGTCTTCTGGTCTCTTAATTTGTTTTCTGCATAAATATACTCCTATTTGTAATGCAGTTTTGAATCCATCGTAAAACACGGCCTCTAACACTGAGCTTTAGAAGACTGTGTATAACGTGCACATGCCTAACAGTGTCGTATGCTCGCTTAACATCTAAAATAGGCAACTGTAATTTTTCCAAGCTTAGATTGGTGTGCCACCGAAGTGACAAAGTCTAGAATGCAGTTCCTTTACGACGTTTTGAACGAGACCCGACTATAGTCGGTTACAAGTTAAGAAGGTAGGAGAAGCTCCTCCCGCAAGCGTGGTGCGCCGGTTTCAAATCCCTCCGCAATCGAAAAAAGAGTTCACTGGAAACGCTCCTTGTTCCGCTTCATTGGATAGATAATGGCCACAGAGTGGTGCCAACTTGTCTCCGAACCCCACTTTTTAAGAAAGCGACCTTTGTATTCATCGGAGAAGGAACCGAGCCCCTGAAAGCAGCCTTTGTATCAATCGGAGGGGGAAGCTAATCCCCGAAAATCGTCTTTGTTTCCATCGGAAGGGGGGAGACTTAATCTCCCTCTCGTGGCTTCCACAATGCTAAGCCAAAGTCGAGAGATAAAGCAAATATGTAAAGAAAGGCACGACCCTCCTCGCGCGTTGGCCGCAACGTCACGGAAACGATGGGACGCTAATGGATGCGGAGGTGGCGGAGGGATATATGATTCCCTTTGAGGGGCATTTTCCGCTACCTTCTTGACTTGTAACATACTATAATTAATCCGTAAGGCTTTTGGTAGTTTCAAGCCACCATTGTAAGCGTTGAGTATTTATTTTTTCAAACAGTATACCAACGCAACTAGTGAGGCTGACTAGCCGGAACGAAGCTAATTCCATTGGAGTCTTTCCTGGTTTCGGGAGAGCCGTGACATTGGCTGTCCTCCACTGTTCAGGCACAAGTTCGCCAATCCAGATAGAGTTAAACATTTTGAGAAGATTGTTAGTTGCAGTCGGGCCGAGATTCGCCAGTATTTCCCATGTTATCAAGTCGGGACCGGGTGACTTCCTTTTGCGAGATGATTGTAGGGCGCAATTCATTTCTCGAAGTAGAAAAGGGCGGCCCATTTGTGTATCAGATGCATGTAATTCGCAGTCAATGGCTTTTTGGGTCATTACACACGATGTACGGTACCTGAAGGACTGAGCTGCATTGCTCGAGTTTACCAGTAATTCATAAAATTGGTCTGCGTGTACCACTTATGATTCTCCTCTTAATAATGCCATTGCGCGGAGAAGATACCTCTGTATTACCGGTGAACGGAGTGTTTTCACTATATTCCATTCCCTTGTGAGATCTCTCACAGCTGCCATCTTGGCACAGAGTTGTCGCTCTTGATGCCCGAATTGCTGTTTCTTCTCTGCGGCGGAGAAGGTCATGTACGTGCTGAGATTTTCTACATTCATATATCATCCCCGACCTTCGATATTTTCTTTCTACTCTACGGCATATCGCCCTAAGTTTCTCTTATGATGCATCTATTCCCGCATACTCTTCGGGGGCAGATACTGATCGCGTTACACGATCATAATTTGCCTTCACAATCGGAGTAAACTCTTCTAACGTATCCATATTTTTGCAGTGATTGTATACAGTCCGCCGGAAGCTACGCCAGTTCGTAATATTGTTTTTGCTTTTGTTTCCGGCTTGAAGACTTTACTTTTGAATACTGTACAGAATGGGGAGGTGGTCACTCCCATGGGTTTCAACGTCCTATGTGCCAAACAATATCAGAAAAAGTATCTTGTGAGAAAATTGTTAGGTCCAGAACGCTTGAATAACTGCATCCTCGAATGAAGTTTTGTGAGCCATCATTTAACTCACATAGAATATTTTTTTAATGATGTCTTCTTTCATTTTACCGCGCATGTCACATGTCATACCTCTCCATAGTGTAATATGTGCGTTAAAATTTCCACACATAACGAACGTACTATTAACACCATCTAAAATGGACGTGATATCTTTTTCGGTAATTGCTATGGCTGGTTCAATATAAA
Source organism: Ixodes persulcatus (assembly GCA_013358835.2). Lineage (NCBI taxonomy): Eukaryota > Metazoa > Arthropoda > Arachnida > Ixodida > Ixodidae > Ixodes > Ixodes persulcatus. Next base: position 90,619 of record JABSTQ010005676.1, on the reverse strand, counting down.
TGCTAATTACGCTTAATACATTCTCGCCAAACCTGACTTTGCGTGCAACATATTCTGTTTCATCAGATGAAGATGTGCATAAAAAGGTTGAATCGTATTGTTTGTTCACAAAAATCAAGGCAACACTTGGACCATGCCATATTGAAAAAAAACAGCAGAAGCTGGTCCCAGCATCCCAGCTTCATGCTGGGTTATTGCTCCAGCATGTCCAGCACAAGTTGGTCCCAGCATCCCAGCTTCATGCTGGTCCCAGCGTCCCAGCTTCATGCTGGGTTATTGCTCCAGCATGCCCAGCTTGCCGTGTCGGTCGAGCTGGTTGGATGCTGGGTGAATGCTGGGCAAATGCTGGGTCATCATGGGTGAACTGCTCATGCTGGTTAGGCTGGTGTACTTCCCCACCAGTTTAACCAGTTGAAATAAATACACAGGTAAACAAGCCAAACTTTCTAGAAAAGCCAGCTTGGCATCTAATTTATTATTTTCGAATTCGCGGTCTGCTCACATGAGCTCAGATGATACACATTCACTGCGCTGACACAGTATACTAACCGGCGCACAGACAGTGGTTCTCGGTGCAAAACAAACAATGCTATTAAAACTAGATTGTTTATCTATTAACACGAAAAATACTAGACACACGCCAAAATCAGGCAATAACAATAAAAATACTACACGAATGAGCGAAGCGAACCTGGGTCCCGCCCATAATGGGGGCGAAGAGTCCTCTTGCGTAGTCGGCAGAGGCGAGGAAATCCGTGTGGCTTGGATGGCATTGGCAATACTCCTCGGCACCACCGTTATTCACGAGCACAGAGATGTTCGAAGACACAAAACGGCGCCTCAGTCGGGGAATCTGACTTCTTCTCACGCTGAACGGACTGCCGCTCGCTGTCTCCTTAAATCCCGCTTCGCTTGCACCGCCGTTCAAGTAGTCGCCAAACAATGCGCACACAGTCGTCCCTTCGAAAATCTTCCGAAGATAGCGAAACGTGTCCCAAATTCTCCGTTCCTACCTCTCTCTCTCTCTCTCTCTCTCTCTCTTTTCTCGCACATAAAGGAAGCTCGCAGCGTGCCTGAAGCACCCGGTCGTCTACCGAAAACGAGAGGACAAAGACAGGACGTGGCATACTCCCCACCCCAGCCGACCTTGGCGCGCGCGCTCCCGGCAATACCAGTTCGACAAGCACTCGCCGACCTTGGCGTGCGCGATCCCAACAAGACCATCTTGGCCAGCTTGAACCAGCTTTCCCAGCTTGAACCAGCTTGGCCACCTTGAACCAGCTTGGCCACCTTGAACCAGCTTGGCCAGCTTGAACCAGCTTGGCCAGCTTGAACCAGCTTGGGGCAGATTCAAAACCAGCTCGAACCAGCATGACAAGCTTGAACCAGCTCAACTACCAGCTTGCCCAGCGGCAGTGTCAGCTCGAACCAGCTCGAACCAGCTTGAACCAGCTTGAACCAGCTTGAACCAGCTTGCTAACTACCTAGACCAGCTCGAACCAGCTTGAATCAGCTTAAAAACCAGCTAAACCAGCTTGCCCAGCTTGATATTCTTGCTGGTTTTTTCAATAGGGAGTGGACGTTTTGAGCTGCATGAGACATATCCAGCGAGTCTGAATTGGTCATCCGTGTATCCTTCAGATAGTGTAATAACAAGAAACATAAATTGAGCGAGGAGCTTCCGGAAGTGGCCCATTTTTGTGCGAAAAGAATTGGCATTCCACTGAAATATTGTCGTTCGGCAATATTCTTCATTAATTTACATTGATCTATTCGAAGCCAGTAAAAGAGGCTCCATAGCTAGAAGTGAATTTACCTCATAAATGGTCAGTGCATCGGGAAGTGATTTGATGATTGCTTTCACTGCCAGAAATACCAGTTGGAGCAGCGATTGCTGATCCATCCCTTGGTATGGTGGGGTGGTCGATGTGCCTGCACCGCTGATGGCCGTGTCACAAGTGGTCGACATTTTTGCAAAGGAAGTTGAGGGTCTTGAAGCTCCGCTGGCGACAGATGCATTAGGCACCGGTGCCCCTGACTGTTCAGATGTTCTCTGTAAAGTGGTGCAGAGGTAATTGGATCACACTGAGCTTTCTCAGTTGTAGTATTCGTCTGTTTCTTCGACTGTCGTTGCAAAACATGTGAGTACGCCCGTTCTTTCTTAGGCGTTGATGTTTCGCTATGACTTGGTGTTTCAAGCTGGTGTACGGTCTCTCGAATCGATGGTGGCGATCTACGATTGAGTCCGCGACCGTTCAGAATTTCCTGTTTCCTCAACACGGTGGCAGCTTTCTTGCTGGAGCAGCCGGCATATGTTGCCGGATGAGAACGTCCGCAGTTTGCGCAGTTGGGTTCAGAGCTTTAGTTGCAGTCCTTGTGATGGAGTAGACCGGCACAGATCTTGCAACGTTTTGCGCTCCGGCAGTTTTGTGCGATGTCTCCAGACCGTTGGCATTGGTAGAATTGAATTTGCGCCAAAGTATTCCTCCACAGGGTGGCTCGTGAAACTTAAATACGCACGACTTGGCATCAGACGGTGCTGTATAAATCGAAGAATCACGGTGTCTTTGGGGTGAGGCGTTGAGTTACCGTCCTCTTTACTCCTGTATGTGACCTGCCTTTGGACGTACGTAATACCTGCACCATGTAAGTACTCCAGAAGATCGTTGTCTGTGTACTGTAGTGGAACTCCTTTAATTTTTCCCATGTTCTCCGAATATGACTTTGGCGTTTTTGATTTTACTTTGAATCCCATGAGAGAAGTTGTCGCAAGTAATTGATTAGCTGCATGTAGTGAAGCGACACTCGCTGCGAGACTACCATCCTTGGTGGTTTTGTGGGACAGAAGTTTTTCTTGTGCAATCCCAATCACCTCATTTGCCAGTGAATTCGGATTTACTTTCCGCAACAAGAACTTCTTGAAGGTCGTATGAAACATAATTGGTATTCCTGTCGACCTGTTCTTCTTGTAAATCACCTGGATGAATCCGGTGTCGTAATCTATAATCATTTCTTCATTCAGTTCGTACGGGGAAGTAGCACCTTCAGATGAAGGGTCGCTCATTTATTGTCTTCATGTGTTTGGTATATTTTCCCATGGTCTATTGGTTGGAATGTCTTGAGCCTCGACGTAGTCTGCAGTGACTGTTGTTTGTATGCTTTCAATTAAGGTTCCAGGTCCTTTTAAAGAGGAAGATCCGCCTTGCTCTTCCGGGAGGAGTTGAAAGCGGTTCGCAGTTGGTACCTCGTTGGTCGGTGGTCTGACATTTCGCAGTGTCAGCCCGCCGCCAGCCGATGTGCGCTTCTTAGAGCTCATATTTGCGGTTGGGGGTACGGCGTAGTACACCAGAAGGTATCGTTTGCAACGATACGATGCTGTGTTTTAAAACTTAGTCTTAAAATTAGTTTTAAAAACTAACGAAAACCGATCAAAATGCCAATGAGGCCGAATTGAAATTCACGTCTCAAAAATAAACTGAACTATAGTCGTAATAGTAAATGTGAATTGGAATCATAATATATAAATTGTTGATTTAATAACTAGAAGTGAACATAATTGACAATGTGGAATTTAGGTTGACGTAAAGTCTATTCAGTTAATAGTAACTCGAAGTAATTCAGACAGTAATGATAACATCAATTGAGCTCATGGCAGCTCAATTGGTTGAATACTAGCTAAAAATAATCGTCCACAAGATGTAAATTACACCAAATTAAAGTACAAAACAGTAGTTATAGCTTGAGTTGAGCACATATTGAATCATTAGTTGATTATTTAATCAAAGCAATCAGAGAAATTAATATTACATCAAGTAGGCCGATGTTAGCAGCTATTAGTAAATACGCGTGTGTAGTATTCAAGTTTTTTTTTTTGAATTTCGCATTGCAGCATTTGTAGTAGATGTTAGCATGTATTGATATTCTTTTTGCATTTTAATTTGTGTATTGTTTGTGTTTATATGTAAGTTACTCCCCTACAATCATGCCCCCAAGGTGAAATGTAGGTAAAGAATAACTAAATAAATAAATAAACTTCCTTGTGTCAATAGTAACTCAAACTAATCAAGAGTGATCGTAAAATTCGCCTGGAAATAAATCATTTAGGTGTACAAAAAACCTGAAAGTAATAAAAAGAGATGCTTTTGTTAATTAAACCTATAAAATTTAAAATTGGTCGCTAGTAACCCAGAGTAGTCAAAATTTCAATACTGGTTATATAAACTCAGTTGTGTGACTAATGCATCAGGTAAAGATAAATATGTAACGACTAACTTGATTGAGGTAATCTAATGCCAATTGAGTAATTAATATCAAGGAACAATAAAAAAGTAATCGAAATATTAAATGAAATTTTATAAAACCACATTTATTCAGAATAATTAAAAGTAATCGACAAAGTAATAAAACGTTTTGCGGGGATAAAGTATTTTTTATCTGCCCAAAAGTAATCTGATGTCAAATGAGCTTGCAACAAGTTATATTTTGTTCAATAATTCCTCGAAGTCTGCAAGAGTAATAAATACCGAACTTTTATTTTGGAAAGTGTGTTGTTTATAGGTTGAAATAATTTGAACCTCAAGCCATAATGAAATGAAACTAAACTTAATAGCAGCGGTGACAATTTCAGCATCAAGTAATTGAAAGAGTAATAATAAATTTTGATTTGTGCTTATATCTCCTGAGCTGTATTAATAATAGGCCAAAAAAATAATACAACACAAAAACGTCCATTCAAATATTATGATGTCGAAAGCGCAAGAATAACACAAGGTTACAACGACATAACCATGTTGAATAAACCTGACACTGGCAGAAATGAACACATAAGGGGAAGGAACAGAAAAGGACAGGACGACGTCTACAATTGACACGTCGTCCTGTCCTTTTCTGTTTCTTCGACTTATGTGTTTATTTCTGCCCCAGTCCCAGGTTTATTCAACATGGTTAGCATTCACCAGCTCGCCTGCACTCTTATATTTTATCTCTTAAAAAGAGCAATCAGCAAGTCAATTGAGCCTCGTTAGTCATGCGGCTAGTAACTGCAAGTAATCGACATATTGCTCAAATTATCGCTTTTTTCCAACAAAATTTAATTCTATAAAGTTAAAGAGTTACTCCAAATTATCAGAGGTGTAAGCGAAACACGACCACTGAAGACAAATAAGTGCATGTGTATGTTGCGGATTGAAGGGATGCTGAACAGAAATTTTGAGCTCACAAAACAGGGCTGGAGCGATAGGCGGGGCTCCGCAAAACCGAAAACCACCATTCATACAGTGATGTCTCTAACGAATTGTGGTAGAGGAATGTGTGATAGAACACGGCCGCCGAGAACGACGAGAGATATTACGTCACGATTCTCATTCCCTATACACCTCGCTTCGTCCCGTCGAGCTGGTGAACCGAAGCGAGGAAGAGAGAATTGAAGCCGCTTCCCTCGTTCTCAACAGTTTCAGGAGGATAGTGATGTTCAGAGTCCTCACTTGATCGGGCCCTTCTTGTCCGAAAATACGGCCACCCGGAAAACAAAAGTATGACTAGATGGTTCCTAACTTCTCGCGATCGCGAAATGCATTGTTAAACACAATACCGAGCGTTTCTGACAAATTTACTTTTGCAGAGCAACACGTAAAAATGACATTGAGAAAGGGGAACATCTAATAAACACTACGCTCATTCCAAATAGGCAAAACGTTTCGGCAGAGAGGCGCCCGGATGCTAGAAAGCAGAAAGTCACTAAAAAGAGGCCTATACACGAATGTAGATGTTTAAAGCATGAAGGAAAACTCACCTTTTCTGGTCGTCCATCTCCGTGTTCGGTCTATCCTCATCCTTGTCAAGGTTTCTCATTGTCTGCGAAAATTCCGACGTCAAGAGTTTTATTTATTTTCTAACTAGAGAACCGCGAACGTTTTTTCAACTCGAGGTTTCAAAGGCTAGAACGCGTTTTTAAATGTCAAGCATATTACATATAAAAAATTGCGACTTCCGAACTTGTTATTTTGGGTGGACGTTCGACAGCTTTCACTTTCATCAACATCTAGTTACAAATCCGACTCGTGTAGAAATTTCGAACCTACTAAGTTCAAAATTCCAAACAACTTCGAAGTTCTGAAGAAAAAAAAGATGTACCATGTTGGAACCAGGTATACCCCCAAAGGTTTAAGGCAACATATACAAATAACAAAAAAATATGAATGCAATGTGTGGAGTGGAGTGAAAAAGGCACTGAAGTTTCACTTAGCCGATGTGCCACCATAGAATCGTTTTTCGATTTTAACCTTTGAAATTATTATGTATTGTTTTGTGTGCTAATTTTTTTGCGTTTTTAACCTTTGAAATTATCGTGAACCAACAAGCTCATACCTGATTATTAAAGTTGTTCTAAAAATCGGTGCGATCGCTTTGAGGTGTCCTTGGCCTCGTGCCTCGTACTTGTTTCATCCGGCTTACTCACGGAGCATCTCCCTACAGAAATCCGTAGATTTCCTCGACAAAACCGACGGTCCGAAGGGTCCCCGGTCTGCATAGTTGATATTCAACCAATGCGCTTTCTTTGGACGTTCATCATAACCATTTTTGGGTAAAGTACCGCTTGAATGTACTTGAAGTAAAGTACACAGTAAATAATAGGTTATTTACCTCCAGTAAGGTAGTGAGGACAGCGGGCGCAATGTATTTGAAGTAAAGTGTTATAAATACAGTGTACTTTTAAAGTAAAGTACCGGTACTTTAAAAACAACATTCCGTAATGCCTTCTCGTTACACTGTACAGATATTTTGTTTTCTTTCTAAACTAGGATGCAACGCCCCGGAGTGTAATTGGGGGTGCATGAGTTATTTTCTAAAATAGCGGCGAATATTGGATAATGTCAAGTGGTCAGACTGTAGTTACTTTACTGCTGCTGGCAAAATATCTAACAATCAACTTATAAGTCACTTCTCTTGCATCGACCATATAGCCGCCGTCAGTTCACTCACTCATCCTTAGAATTTTCATGACATTCGATGTTGCATCGTACTGAAAGCTAAGACACCATTTACCAGGTGGGTAGAGCTTGCATATAGAATACAACTTCTTACCATCATAACGTGCAATCTCTACCATTTCTCCGTCAATATTCGCCGGCACTTTTGTTCGCGCGTAAACAAGCCATCGCGTGCACTGCACTCCACAGCGCAAGTGTCGTGAGCACTGTGACTCTTCCCCATCATACCCCTTCTCCCTCCGACTGCTGAATTTGATGCCGCTTGCACTGGCTTGCACACAAGGGCGATAATTGCACTAGGAGAGTAGCATTACGTGAGTCCTGTATCTTGCGCAAGTAATCCTCTTGTGAAGGAGTGTCCTCTGCTAATATTTTTAAGGTCCTCTCCTGCGCTGACCGATCAGTAACTAGCCAAAGTTCAACACGCTGCGGGTAAGCCGCCCCCCGCCCCCTTACAAACAGAAATAAGCGTCGTCTACTCGCATTTCTCATGAGAGTGAATTCTAAGTAATTCTTCAGACTGGGCAAAGCATCCCTTGTTATAAAAATTTAACAAGATCAGGATAGTGGAATGTACCTTTGAGTCGGAAATTGTACTTTTCATGGAACGTACCAGAAAAAAATACTTGAAGTAAAGTACAAGTATTCAGTAAGATAACGTAGTTCAAGTAAAGTACAAAATTTTAAGCCTACTTGAAGTTGCACTTTAATTGCAATGTACCTAAAGTACTTCCAAACACTAGTGATAATGTAGCTAGTTGTCTGCTGACGTAAGTCCCTTGATTCCCTCGAGTAAGCCGACAAATTGAAGAAAGGCGCGCGCGGAGCGCGACGCCGACGCGCTAGGGTGACGGCTGAATTGGAACTTATTTCATTATATTTAAGACCGGCTGCATTTTAGTGCGACAAATATCTTCATTCACCGGCAATATAGAAAGCCCGATGTCTTCCGGTCGCAACCGGATTCGCCGTACTTTTGAGGGTCAGTCAGCCTCTTCATTCAGTTTGATTAAGTACTCCTCAACCTTTAGCTGAGTCGGGTGCTGTGCTTGTGTCCAGTTTTTTTTTTCTTCTATCCAACGAGTCATCTCACCAAAAATGAACGCCCTTATAAACTAAGAACATTTGGGAGCGTCGATGATTTTATATGCATGCCTTGCCTTGTATATTTTGTTATCTCCTGCCAGGATCGCGTTTCAGCGACGTTTGATCGGACTGCTACAAATTTGCAAAGATATAGAAAGTACGTTTAGGGCTATTCGATGAACTGTTCAAGTTCAAAGCGTGTTTCATAAGTTACGGTAAACAACGTGTATCACAGGTAGTATCATATGTCCCGCAGTACTTAGAAGAAAAAATTAATTGTGGCAAAAATAAATGCGCACCGTCTTCAGTAAAGTGTGTAGCACATTTTTTTACTCTTTATAGTTGAATCCTTGCTAGTGATATTCATACTTCAAACCTCAATTAGGAACTTTTTGCACGTTTCGAACTTGTACCTAGAAGAAATTTGAATCTTCTATTTTTCGAACAAGTGCTTCAATGAAATAGAAAGGAAATCTTTGAAATATTTCAAACTTGGTTTATCGAGAAATTTCAAGCCTTCTAAATCTACGATATTCTGTAACTTTGAGAAACGTTGGCCTTTCGTAATTTTTATAATTCAAACCCCAGCGGGGTTCGAAATATGTGAACTTTTCAAATTCGCACCTTAAGGAGATTTGAATATTTGAAACCTTAAACGTCAAATTTCGGAAGGTTCGTGGACTTTAAATTTCTAAACGTAAAACAGGAAGTACTCGAAACTTCTACATTAGCTTTAAGAAAACCATGAAATACATTTTGGGCTAAGATAACTTGGGAATCTAATATACGCGTAGCACTTAGTGCGCCAAAATAAATATATAGTACACGAGGGTAGAAAGCCAAACGCCTGATTTTTGTAGTGAAAATTTGAAAATAGAGCGGCTTATTTTTACCTCCTTTTCTTGGCGCTCTGCCACCTTTCCGCAGTGATGCATTTGCTGTGCCCAAGCCCGTCAGCTGAGCCAAGCTCCCTCACTGCACACGAGCACTACGTCACTCGGACGTACACGATCTTCAGATGTCAGCCCGTCCACGAATATTTAAATTCGCTTTGGTGGCCAATAAATGCCGTGGGGCGATACTTGTCATTACATGCCTAATGACAAGTTATGTTGTGCAATTAAAAGGCACAGTTTAAGCTAGGAGTCATAGCATTCGGTGCCTAAGCATGTCCCGAACAAGTGATTTTTTTTTTTCTTTCGCTCTTCAGATGGGGATAAAGCTAAGAAGGGAAACGTTCAAGGATCATTTCATGTTCATTTAAGTAAATTTCTTACAGACTTATGCACCAGTCACTGTGTCAAGCGTGACATTTATCTTTATACGGCTGGGAATATCCTAAACAGTTAGGCTTCGTTGGCGTGAGAGAGAGAGAGAGACTTAATAATGACTCAATACTTCGTTTACCCTTACGATGGACCCTAGCGAACTCTAGGTACCGTCCCAGCGAATTCGGCGTGGTGATCGTTTCACGGAGCCACGCCCCTCGACCGTGACTGCGCCCCTCCCAAGGTCACGTGACACTCACATGGCCTTGGGTTGGTCTCGGTGGCTCGCAGCGTCCACGGCGGTTCATAGCAAGGTGAAGCGAAGTGTAAAGAGACGCCTTAAGTATATCTTACCGTTATTCTAATTCCACTGAAAGACCGTTCTACATAGTCACTGAACGCGCGTTCTTCACAATTTACGTTCTATACCTGTTCATGATATCGCTTTTTTAATATTATATCCGCGTAACTTTTGGGATGATGCTATAATGTTTACATAATTGTGGTACAATATTGCCTACATTACATTATACATGACACATAACATACATATCATAACACCGCTCTTCAGGCCACGCCTGAGAACATTAAATGCAGTCCATTGCATGAGGGCTTTAAGAGGTACAATTGCTGAATGTGTACAAAACAATAAGAATTTGCGACGTATACAATAATGCTGTCCTCACGCATACTGAAATGTACAAAAGGTTTCAGAGGCTTGGATAAGGAGGCTAGCATTCAGCATTACGTCGGCCATCCTCAACTCGGAATGTAACTTCAGCAACAGCGCTCTAGACGTTTTGAATTAATTACCGATCTACACACCAACATACATTTACGCATTCAGACTGACACTATTTTATTGTTTTTTAAGGTGTTTGACCGCGTTCTCAACAGAAACTGTCTACTTAAAATCTTGAGTGTTTTGATATTGATCGTTTTTTAATTAGCTGAATTCGGGAATTTTCGATCAACAGGACACAGGCAGTTTCTTTTTATTTTTAATGTTTATTCTAGTATTAATGTGAAGTCTGGTGTTCCTCAAGGGTCTGTTTTGAGCCCTTTTTGTTCCTTATCTATATTAATGATATTGCCACTAACCTTTCATCCACAGTCGAGACACTTCGCAGACGACTTCGTTATTTATAAATTGTCAAAGAGTAGTCCCAGTGTCTCTCACTACATCATGTTGGAAGTGTGACCGCTGGCAAATTAACATTAATGCCTCAAAGTCTAAATTCAAGAGCTTCTCCACAAAAATCACCTGATAGTTTCAACTACTCAAAAGGTATATCAATCTAGGAAATAAATAACTACAAGTATCTAGGAGAAATTTCCAGCGAGAACCTCCATATTGAGATATCTCATTTGTATGAGACATTTTTGAGTCCAATAAACACATATAAATCATAAAAAAATGTAACAGCATGTAAAAACCATATAACAACAATATAACAACTATACATGAACTATATAAGGTATGTAAGAACGTATAAGAAACTTGTGAGAAGTTTATCATAAGTTCCTTATATGGCTTTATGTGTTCTTATATATCTTATCTAGTTCTGATATGGTTCTTATATGTTCTTCCATATCTTCTATGATTCATATGTGTTTATTGGACAAAAAAAATTCTCATACAAATGCCTTTTAACGAGGGTGACATTGCCAAGATCACACAAATTATGTGGCCAGTAAGGCAAGGAGATCCTATTTTATATCCGGACGTTTGTTTACTCGCTTACAAATCACATGTTCGATCTCACTTAGAGTATGCGTCTAACATATGGAATACTTCTCAAGACGTCCGTATTAAAAAAATCAGGTCATTTCAAAACAGGGCAAGTAGATTTATTTACAAATATTATTCACGACACACAAGCGTATCTCATGTCAAAGAAAAAGCAGACTAGCCACTCCTCTCTAACAGAAGATAACTTCCTAGGCTAAACTTCAGCCATAACATGTATTATAATAACCCACTCCTCCAGCTTGAACGTTTAACACCGCCAAACCATATTTGTTTTCTCGATTTGATGATCAGCATAAGATACTATTACAAATATCACATACAAAACTTTTCCTTACAGTTGGAAATCACCGACTGGAACAAAAGGCGAGCAAATATTGTTTTCCTAATAAACGTCGACGAATACAAAAGCACGTGTGCTATATACTGCGTTAATCGATATATTTGCTTTCCAGGTGCTTTTATTATATTTTATGTTTAGATAATGTTTGTTCACATTTTCACTCTTCTGTTTTCTTTGCAGACTGTGAAAATTTCCCTCTCGTGTATGCCCCCTGCGGCGCTTGTAATGTACAAATAAATGAATATAAAATAAAATAAAAAGGCTTAAAAATTTGAGGAAATGAAAAGGCATTTTTCTGTTTTTAAATCATGCTTATATAGCTTGTGGAACAAACAAATTATGTTCGTCTTATCCGGGCACACGAGTGCTCATGAGAGGAGTCCAAGCGAGAAACTCGTGCAAGCGCCTTCAGCGTGCACGCTTGTTCAGCCTAGGCCCCTCAAACCGCTGTTTTTTTTTTAATATTTGTTGTGTTTATTCGGACAACCTTATATAGCACGCCCCAATGTACGTCTCCTGTCTGAGCTGGGAACGAGACATTTTGCAAGCGTAAGGGACGTGCAACGAGAGTGAGCAGGAATGTGGCAACTCGGTACTTTAGCCCTATGCTTCAGCACATGTAACTTCGACAAATGGCGAGATTAAAGCATGCTTTTCAGTGTAAGGCTCGTTAAAATACCATGCACTAGAGAAAATCCTTCATTTGTGTCAAGTTCATAGTACGAGACCTATGTTCACGATCCGCCCATTTGAAAACACTTCGAGATATCCTAATTACACATTTGAACTCGCCCCCTTGTGGCAAAAGGGGAAAAAATTATGGTTTAATTTTAAATCATATAAATTCAATTCAATTTGCCTACACCAGATTTATTTGCATTAAATTAAATTTCAAATCAGACGTGATTTATAAGCAATCATCATTTTAGTGAAGCTTTTTGTCGGAAATTATTTCTTTCCGGGAAGATTATTGGTTTAAGCGCATCCTGTCCCTAAAAACTCTGTAAAATGTTTAGTGTAAAACTAATGGTGTTCTATAGCACAGTATAACTAAGAGCATATTAGTCCTAATGTGAAACTACGGAATATGCTGCTCTAGAGAAGGACGCTTGACTTTTTCGTTGAATGAACAAACATAGTATGTTTCTAAGATATCAATTAATAAAAAACTGTGCCGTTTTTATTTCCATACTACGTAAACCTTCTGAGAATAAGTGTTTGAATGTCTCAGACTTTGGGCACACACAGAAGAAAAAAAGAATATTAAAAATGAAAGAAGGGCGGATGACATTCTAAACCCAACGAGCAGCTGAAGCCTATGTTATGCCAATGTGAGATTTTCATTCAAAAACTTGTAAAGGAACACTCGTTTCTCTGCCTTCTTAGTACCCAAGTTGTTTTAGAGTTTGTAATTCGCTAAACAAAACGATGAGAACATTGTCTTACTAACATATGTCTATCGCAACGCCTGTAAAAATTTCCGTAACAACTAGGCCAAAAGCTGTCGCGGACTCTTCAAGAGCACTGCCGTGAGACCTCCACCAGTCGATCGGCTTCACTCTGTTAGGCGCATTCTCACCAAACGGAGTTGAGGTAAATGAAGAGTACTTTGCTTGGAAGCTAATGAGTTCGTTCAAAAAAAAAAACGTTTCGCAGCTGGCCTCTTCTCTGAACGTCAGAACCTGGTTCCTTTTCTTTTCAGTGAGTTGAACGCGCTCAGCATGAACCAGATCCGCTAAGCAACTCAAAACGTGCACGTTAGCCCTCGCCTGCTCAATCGTTGCTGGACGAATTCTACTTTTCTTTTATTGAATGACGCAGATTGGAATGTATCTGAGTTCTCTTTAAGCTTCCATAACCTCTGAGATGGTGCAAAAATAATGCTGCTCTATGCCTAAAACAACTGCAATGTTCTTCAGTATACTCCGCATCTCTCCTACATTCAACCTTGTTCGAATGATCACTACTTCTTGCCGAAATTCTGAAGTCAATAATATGTGTATTTCCTTCACAAACCTTCATTAAGATTTCCCAGTCGGGCAAATAAAGTTCCAAACAATCCACCAACGTGCTCCAGCAGATGTCGCAAGGCAAAGTCAAGGGCTTTTTCGCCCGCATCCTTGTTCACTCACTCGGGCATCAACTCGCTTGTCGAGTTGATGCCCGAACAATGAACGAGTCCAAGACTTTCTTCCAAGCTCTCTTGGACATGTGTGCAGACAGGCGTGAGTCCAGATTGCTCCCTGTTGCCCTTAGGGACGTATGGCTGCAACTACGTCTTTCATGAATACAAAAATGAAAAAAAATTAAATATCAAAAGCGACTTTTTGGCTCTAGGAGTCGATTTTATATCAATTCGATACTCAAGAGGTCACCGCCCCTGTCAAGTCGACTTCAAGTGCGATGAATAAACGCCTGCCTAAAAAAACTCATGCGTTTTGTTTATCCAAGGGTTCGTTCGACCGGTCTACTAGTCGGCCTGGTCGAGTTGATGAGATTTCATATTACTAGCAACATTGCGCAAGGAACAAGGACACAATGAGAGGACACACACAAGGACGAACAGCCGCTGACTAAGAACTCGCGTTTCTGCTTCTGCTTTTTTGTATCAAGAAAGATAACGAGATAAAAAAATAGCGTGAAACGTTTTGCTCATTACACAGGAATACTTCGACAAGTATATAATGCTTTGGCCGACAACGAAACGGAAGGGGCGCTTACAAAGTTTTCGTCGATCTTCTGGGCCTAAATACTATTATTTATTGATTTTTTTTTGCATTAAAGGTTTGCCATACTGAGAAAAACAAAATGCAGCCTGCGAACCGGAGATAACGACCACAGTATCTTCAGTGAACCTCCAGATGGCCAAAAATAGTGTTTGTTTTGTTATTTTGACATCCTCGAAGCCGATCGCTATGACATCTTCCCGTTTGCTTGGCGTACTGCTACCCACATTAGAGTGGTATAGAATATACACTCCTGTACATTGAACGAAAAGCAATTTGTGTTTTTGTGCATTTTTTTGAAGACTTGTCTTGGATTATCTGCATTGATTGTTTTCTTACATAAACTACTCAGCTTGTTTGGCGCCAAAACAAAAATTACGTTAACCCGTTTTGCAATGTATTTTAGGGTTATGCGATAGCTGGCGTATATTGTTAGAAAGAACTGGCCCTTGGACAGCAGTGCGGGGGCAGAACTCGCTCAGTTTTGCATCGAACGGTCACCGTAAAGGCACCATCGTAGTCGAACTTCATTGTATTAAACTTATTCATCTATCCAGAACCGTACAGGTTGGTGGAGGTCAGCGGTTCCGTACCCTTCCCTACCCCTGGCCCCCCCCCTGAGAAAAAAATAACCTGGAGCTACGCAGTGGACAGACTACCCAACGCCCGCCCATGACTGACCAAGGAGGTAACACAACCGGAAACAGGTCTGCACCCACCGTGACTATGAAACACCGAGAGCAAACCCCTCAGATATCTATGTACTCCCCTAACTCAGACGTGGATAACTTGCATAAAATTTGAAAGCCGTTTACAACTCCCTGTAATGCCGAATTAAAGCGCACCTCTTGAGAAGGTGTAGGGAAGGGTACTGAGGGGAGGTTTAGGGTATACCCCTGCTCCTCATCCTGCCTGCTACTCCTCCCTCCGAGCGGCGTCTGCTTCGCCGTCGCCATCGGCGTAGCAGTGAGGTCACGGGACCCTTGTGAACTCACGGGGGTCACGTGACGTCACCGGGGCACGTGACTTTACGGGGGTCGTTGACCTCACGGTGGTCACGTGACCTCATGGGGGTCACGTGACCTCACGGGGGTCACGTGACGTCACCAGGGTCACATGACCTCAGGGGGTCACGTGACGTCACCAGGGTCACGTGACCTTAGGGGTCACGTGACCTCACCGGGGTCACGTGACCTCAGGGGGCAAGTGACATAACGGCTACGCCGATGGCGACTGCCGACGCCGCTCATGCCGGAAACGGGGGCCTAAGAGCTGCGCTCTAAAACTACAGGCATGTCTGTCAGCACAACATATGGGACAACTCTTCAGGCTTGCCAATATGGTCTTCTTTCTTAAAGACACATTGCTCAGGCGGCTTGACAACCACGAAAAAGTGATCGCTTCTTGAGAGGGCTTCAAAACGGCGTTTGTGGACGCTTTTGGTCTACGCGAGCACCGCAAAGAGAAGCATCAAGATCAAATACAACACCAATACTAGACCATTGGCAGAATCTTCAACCGCCTGCAATGAAATTGTCCTCCTACTGTGTCGCCAAATCGAACCCCAGATGAGCGAAGACGACAGCAACCGCAACGTATTCAAAGAGCTATCACAATAACTATTTCCCATCGTAGCCTCAAAGTACTCCACGGACCGTGGCTCAACTAGTCTCGGAATGCCGGAGGTACAATGAGGTCGACAACGCGCGAATATTGAAGAGGCCAATAAAACGCCTTCTTGAGATGACTCAGGTGGTTCCCACACCGACACATATCCCTTGAACCTGATACGTGGCCTCATCTGCGAAGGACTGAGATATTTTCTTCCGGTGAGCGCTACAACATAAAATCTGCTATACGAGATGAACTTCGTTCGACTTTAAAGCTGCTGCCACATGAGACTCCCCCTATGCCCATGCCGTACCTCCGCTAACACCCTTCTGCGCATTCAAGAAACTTCCAGCTTCATATGCAATCCGACCACGACAATGTTCTCAAACAAGCCGCCAAACGGATGTCTGGAAAAGCCATGACATCCTGACTAGCATGGTTTTATTGCCACGCATCCGGTCACGTCCTCTGCTATTGTCGACGCCAGTTAAATAATACAAGCGCTAACACGCATACACAGTCATATTGTCCCTCCTTGAGACCAAGGGAACCACACCTTCCAACCCCACCGTCCTTCATATGATTACCGGCTCGTCGATAACTCGTTGCTCTGCCGCTTTTCATTATCCTAAGGCGACAAAATGAACACCGAAGTCGTTGCTAACGACTGTTCAAAGAGTCCTGTCGCACAACCTTCACCCCTACGTGAACACCACCCGTCGTCCTACATTCCTCGGCACCACTTTCTTTTCCCCTTCTGGGATCATATTCCTTCCACGTATCAGCAGCCTAATTAAAAACCTCAGCCTGCGTCGACAACAAAGGTCAGCTTGTACCTGAAAAATATTTTAAAAAAAAACTTCTTTTGTGTGACCACCAAATTTGACAATGAAATAAGAGATTAAAACTTTCTTGATTTAGTCGAGAGAGCCGCACAAAAGTTATGCATTCACGACAACGTACGTCGACGTTCGGAAAAAGTCATCACGCCCCAATTTGATGGTCGGCTGCTCTCTATGGGCCACGGGTGCTGTACGCGCAATTAAGGCTAGGGAGCAACGATACATTATCATGGTCACTGTACTTACTACCTGCATCGCTGACGCCATTGTTGTTTGGGACCTTCATTCGTTAACCGGCACCCCCTTCCACTATGGAAACAGTGAAATACATGTAGAAGTTTCAGACGACAACGGTGAACGTATTCACACGCCATTTACCATCTTTCAAATAGACCATGACCTGTCGTTGTCATCTCACTCGGCCGCGGTTGCCACTCTCATCGTTACGAACTCAGTCAATGGGATCTTCATCCTCATCAAACCTATTCATGCTACGTTCACAAAAAAACACCTTTTTTTACTGTTTTGCTTTCATCGCAGGAGATAAATGTAACATTTGGATCACCAATATTTGTCCAGTTGCAGGTACTTCCCCAAGGCAGTCTTATCGCCGCACTCCAGATGCATATGGAAGACATTTTCGATCCACAGTCCCCGCGGCATAAAATGCTCAACTTTTCAACAACAATAACTTCACCCAACAGATACAGAACATGATCGACCCAGCTCTTCTCCCAGACCAACTTAACGAAATATACCATTTGCTCTACTCTTACAAGAATATTTTTGTCTTCAGCGACGAAAAGTTACTCCGAACAATATGTGAAGAACATAACAAAGATACCGTTGACTCAGAGCCAATTCGAGGTAGACCACACCGAACCTCCTCCGCGGAGCGTTAAGAAATATAAAAAAAAAAAACAAATTGATGAAATGCTTCAACAAAGATTGATCAAGTCCTTGTTGAGTACTTGGTCGTCCCCCGTCATCCTTGTTCGAAAGAAAGATTACACGTGGGGCTTCTGAGTGGACTATCATCGTATCATCAAAATCACAAAAAAGACGACTACCCCCCGCCCAGAACCGACGATACACTCAACACCCTACAAGGCTCGTCCTATTTTTCATCAGCGGACCTTCGAAGCGACTACAGGCAAGTTTCTCGTTCAGCTACTGGTAAACCTCGGACCGCCTCTATGAGGTATTATAGCCTTTAGCGTTTGAACATTATGCCTTTTGGGCTTTATAATTCGCCTGCAACATTCAAAGTGCGTAATGGATGCTCTACATTGTGGGTTATCTTGAAATATTTGTCTCTGGTATCTAGACAATATTTTGATGCTTTCTTCCGAGAATAGACCCTTTCCGAAATTCCGTCTGGCCACTTTGATCACTATCATCATCTGTGGAACGGTATCTGTGCCATACCAATGGCGGCCTTCTAGTGAGTGATAGAGGAAGACGTTGAAGATGCTCCTAAGTGGATCTTGCGAGGCCTGTACATTCGGGGGGTCAGTACGACGCGACGTAGGGATGAAACAGAAGAGCTACGTAAACGTTTATTTCTAATAACAGAGATTCAATCTGTGGGTGGCACACGATGGCTTTAAAGCACTTTGGTGTATAGAATTTTCTCGAGGCATCTGAGTGGGTTAGAGCTTTGTTCTGAATGCAGGTTCTTGGCCACCATCGAACTGAAAGTGGTTGAGGAATAACTCACACTGAACAATCCCTCGCGTGCCGTTGACTTACGAAAGTGACGGTGCCGATACAAGTTCATTTCCACTATTGATATGACAAAACTTAAGCTGCTTTACAAACCACCAGTTGGCACTGAATTTCTTAAAGGGTATATTGAAGAATACATGTCACAACTCCGCACAGTTCTTTAATTCATTCGTACTGCTGGACTCCAATTTAGCTAGAACAAGTACATTTTTGGCGTTCAGAAATTTAGAGTGGTAGGCCTCTAGTCAGTGCCAAAAAAGTGCGCCCAGATCCTGACATGATGCGGGCTGTATCAGGATTTGCTGTGCGACAAAACGTCAAATTTTTGCAGATATTTATCGGGTGATGCGCCTACTTTTTTAAAATTTATTCATGCTTGTTTTTTTCAGAGTTTTGTGCATTTATATGAACGTTTACGGAATGGCATCTCTTCTCGATAGAGCCAATCCAAACATTCGTCATTTGAATGCTTGAAAAATGCGTTGACAAGAGCCCATGTTCTTGCTCACTTCGTCGAAGGCCACGACACCGAAATTTCAACTGACGCCAGTGGAGAAGGAATATGCGCCGTTCTTGCTGAGCATCACAACCACCAGCAGCGTGTCACTGCATATGCTAGCCCAGCCCTCAAGAAAGCCGAACGTAATTTTTTTTTAGAGCGCAGCTCTTGTTCGCCCGTTTCCGTCTTAAGCGGCTTCGCCATCGGAGTAACCGTAACGCGACGGCGTAACGCTTTTTCGTGACGCGTCGGCGTCGCCATCCCCGCCGGCGTAGCCGTAGCCGTAACACGTCGGAGTAAGTAACGCTTTTTCATGACGCGTCGGCGTCGCCGTCATCGTCGGCATAGGCGTAACGCGTCGGAGTAACCGCGTGGTGCATTATGGGAAACGTGCCAAATGCACCGCGGTGACTCACGCGTTGCATTCTGGGACGTTTCCCATATAGCACCGCGCGGGAGGGAGGAGGGAGAGGGAGGAGGGAGAGGGAGGAGGGAGAAGGAGGAGAAATATGGAGGAGGAAGAGGGAGGAGGAGGGAGGAGGAGGGAGGAGGGGAAGAATCGAGGAGCAGTAGAGGGGTAGATGAGGAGGATAGGCATACCGTCCTTTCCGTACACTACCCTCCTCCTCCTCAAGAGCTGCGCTCTAATTCGACATTACAGGGAGTTGTAAACGTCTTTCATTTTTAACTGCAAGAAAGGAATGGGAACGAGTCATCTAGGCAGTAGTTTTTTTATTTATGAACGCAAGCGACATTTCGGCACCGACAGTATATCATAGTGTCCTCTCTCCTACAAGGCGCCGTTTTAATCAGAGCCTCACACGGCATCAGCGCAACTCACTGACAATTGTCTTAGACTATTGATTTATTACTTGCAAGGTGTTACGTCATCTTTTAGTCAGCATGATCAGCGATCTTCCCGCCTTTTCTTTCTCCAAAATAATGTCCTTTGTGGATGCAACTACGAACCCCAAGGACTGCAATGTCTTCTTGAAATACCCCGACATATACAGAAGCACATAATTCAAGTTAATCGTGAAAATCCTACAGCCGGCCACTTCAGATTTTCTAAAACGTACTTCTAAAACGTGGCGAATTCCTCTGGGCCGTAATGCAGCGAATAAATAAGAACTATATGAGAACATACCACTCATGTCAAGTCGAGAAACGACTCACACAACCGCGTCCGCACCTCTCCGGCCAATTTGCCTACCATGCAAACAGTTTCAAAGTACATATTAGAATTGAATCTCCTGGCCCTTTTACACAATCTCATTGGGAGCTGTTTTTCTTGTCAAAAAAAAGCTGAGGATTCTCAGGGTGCATTTTTATTGAACCTTTTCCATTTCTTCAATCTGCCTCTTGCTTCGCCCACCGCCACGGTCGACAAATGACCACAGCCATCTCTTCGCGACGTCTTGAACCGTCGCCTCGCTCAAGTCCGCACACTTGGCCTTGCCGGCAGCTATGAAAAAAAGCCTTCATTTGACACATACAACTACAGTCCAACCCGTTGATCCAACTCGCAAAAAAAATTCTACCAGTCTGACATACCGGTTAATTAGATATAAAAGTTCTAATGAATTGGACAGCAAACAAGAACGCCACAATTAGGAAAGTTGTCTACTCTCAAGGGAGCGTCTGTACGTCATGAGTGATGCGCCACGCGGCTATTCAGTGGCTGATTCTTCATTTTTGAAACTCCCACCGTCTCACCCTCTCCCCACTCCTTCCGCAGAAGAGAATTGTTTCGTCTTTTCCGCGTGGTTGACGCAACCTCTTGAAAGAAAAAAGCCAGCCTTGCTCCGCAAGCTTTCTTTTTCTTTCAAGCTCCCTCATGCAGGCAGGAGCGTTGAGGGAAGGTCAGCTCTGCAAGCTGGTTTTCCCCCAAAGGGCGCCTGCTATGAGTGAAAGCCAGCTTGCAGAGCAAAACGGCGCTGTTGGCAGTTTAATCTATCGAGAGACGCTGCAATTTTCGCTTGATCGAACAGCATTTTTCGCTATACATTTTTATTGCAGCTACCAATCTGTTAAGAAATAGTTCGATAAAAGGGATCGTTCGATATAATCGTGTTTGATTGTAGTGAAAGACAATGTCATGCACAATCATCTGATACCAAAACCAGCTGAAGTTGTTTCCCTTTGTTGGATATACATTGCAAGTAAAAATAATAAAATGGTAGCCATTCTTATGTGCAATGTTTATGTGATCATTCATACGGGTTCATTAGAATTTTAAATAGATTTCCTAAAAATTGAATAAACAAGCTAAATTTTGTTAGCCAGAATTGAGCAAAAAGAACTGCAGTGATTAGAGGTAGAGACATTTTATCATCTGCAAGAAACTCTGTCAATGATCATTAATGGTCAATTTGAAGGTTTCACTCATAACCCATTTCACTGAAGACTGCATGCGATCAAGATTTTTAAAAATTATCTTTTTCGTTCAAAAGATTCTACATTCGACTGAGTTCAATAGAGTATTTACTTTTATACTGTTCAATGACCATGCAATGTGTGAGGTTACTTCCGAAACTCGACCTTCAAAGCCACTTAGGGTGGGGCGAGACTTTGAAAATCATACTGATAGAATGGGACTAGTATAACATTGTCGTAAATAAAGCCTGGGAAATTTAACGGAAATGCGGATATATTTTGGTTATACATGATGAAATAAAACAGCGCAAGAAGATATAAAAGGAAGCGACACACCGGATAGAACAGAGGGCTCGGTTCTATCTGATGTGTCTTCTCCTTTTATATCTTCTTGCGCTGTTTCAAAACACAAAAAATGCTAGTTTTGACTTCTCAACCGAGTTGCCAAGATGTGAAAGAAGAACTAGTGATCAATCAAATGCATTTTTAAAGTGGGGCCGACAGACATGCCACCATTTTACACATGCACACTTATTTGGCAGAAGGGAATGATGTTCACTTGCATTTGGTAGCTTTAAGACAGGAAAAAATTGGTGGCTCTTTATATAAGCCAAGGACAACTGCAAAATATCCCGGAATAATGGTGTGCTTGAAAGCATTTGAAAAAAAATGTCACCTTCCTCCGGCAAAAATTCATGCATGCGAGAAAATGGTGGCATGGCGTCCCGGCTGGTGCCCCACGCACGTGCAGAGGGCACCAGAACGAGCAGCACACACATGAAGGTGGCTCTGTCAGGTATGCGATTACACGTGCTTCCTGGCAGGTGTGAAAAAATGAAGGCGGCGAGTTGCCCTGCTAACAATCGGCTACAGGTCAGCACATTACAACACGAGTAACACGTCTTTCAGGGGGCTGCGGTAAAAGAAATGTATGTTCAGGTAAAACATAGCCGGGAATGTATCAATCCGGTTCTACTCTACCACACACCATTGAGTCTTAGCTTCTCACTTGTGGGAAAAAGATGCAGAAAACTGGTTACTAGGTACTTGCCAGTTCATCACTCCCTCAGAAATTCTAGCATTCCAGGCACCTCGTCTCTCATTCCCCCCCCCCCCCTCTTAAGGCATTTTGACCTGCTTCAAATTTGCCGTCACATAGGCTAGCACAAAGCAGATAGACCACGAGTACTTCATCAGCATTCGGCTGGGGCTCGTGCACTCACTGATCAGGCCAAGAACTAGAGATGAAGCAAACATTTTCCGAACCTGAGGTTTGAAAAATTCAGATGTAACCTTTCTAACTTTGACACTAAAAAATGTAGCACTGAACGTGTCATATGACAAAATTCGACTATTTTAGCCAATATTTGTTTACGCATTCGTCTAACTTTGAACCCGTGAAGTCCAAAGTTTGACGAAGCTCAAACTTTTGATCTGAGGAACTTCTAAACAAAACAGGGTTCAATCAGTACCTTCAAGTTCAGAACACGTAGCAACTGCTTCGAATAACCCGTGACCACGCTTAAACTGTGCAGATAACGATTGCTGTCGTAGAAGACTGACTCAAAGCTCATAGAGACAAGCTAAGTGGCCGAGTGCCGACCGTCCTAGCCAATGCAGCGAGCTATCTGGTGGTAGCAACAGCTGTACCCATCTCTGTTCGTTGCAAGCTTTGTTTAAACTCTACTAAACAGAGCTCACACACCAGAAAATTAAGAAATTACTTGAAACTGTCAAGCTGGAAAACCCGTTCAATTTGAAGACTTCTCATTTTAGAAACTTATACTTGGAACAAAATTCTGAATCTTCGAATAATTCTAACTTAAACCAAAATATGTAAAATCTTCAAGTTAAAAAAAAAAATTGCAAAAAGAGGAATCTGATGAATTTTATTCCTATAAACATAGAAAGCTTGGAACTTTGTTAATCCAAACCTCGGCAAAGTTTGAAAGTTCCGCATCAAAAGCTTCGAACTTTGTAAATTTAAACCATGGCCATGTTTGAAAGTTGTTGACTTTGCAACACTTTCAAACTCAAACCTCAAAATGTTCTGGACACCTGTACCAAGAACCCTGCCGAATGCTGATGCTGCCTGGTGTTCGATTCGTGCACTGCACTGGCCTACCTATGTGCCGTCAAATTTGAAGCGTGCAGACCTTGAGATTTCAGAAAGTGTGTTGTTTCACCGACAAATTGCTTCGCCGACGAAGACTGTTTGTTTCAGCAACACATCTTGAAAGATTTTATAGATTGCTTCCTTTTCATCACGGTTTTTAAATTGATTTTTGGTAACATGAATATCGATGGACCTCTTTAGGATCGAAGCTCGGCCACCAGCGACCCATTTCTGCCTCTTTGATTGCAAGCATAGCTTTCGAAAAAGGCTCGCCGCAAGTTCGAGCCCAATAATAGATTCATTTTCTCCTTGCAAAGCAAGGGGTGACCGCACAAATCGTGGCCGGTTTGGAATTGTAGCTTGCGGTCACGGTGCCGATGAAACATCGCAACAGTGAAGGTTGCGTACTGAGTGTTGATAAAATGTGCACTGATAAAACGTTATTTATCTAACATGCATAGATAAAACAATAACACGCTGGGCATCCTGCAGAAATTGCAAAGCGTCAATGTGAATTGTCTAATGGTGCTTCCTCCAAGAAAAGTTTGAACTAGCTGCTAGCCACGGCTTGCATTCCGGAGCGACCGCTATGTGTGGACGCCGTGAAATTACTCATTTACCTATCTTCGGTGGTGCATGCAGAGTTGCAGAAATTATAAAAAAGCAAGCGACGGCATCTCACACTTCAGCCGATCATGATTATATCTTCACGTGCTATTTAACAATCCAAGATGTAAATGCTCTTACCCCTTTCGGAGAAGTTCCTTCATTCAGGTTGTCGTACACGTGGCTCCCTTCGGCGCTGAAGGGAGCGGGGAAAAAAAGACAGCCTCAAACAAGCAGAAGTGCACAGGAGATAAAACCAAGAGCAAAATTGAATGTGTTCTGAAAGTAGGACCAGCTATATTAGTTTGAAATATTTCATAATGAGCCCGAATTAACCAGATACATGATAAGCTGAGCGGACTGGACCTGAAGTAGAAGACATTCAAACACAAAAAAGAGAGAAGCTTAGACCGAATCAAGAGCAGTGAAACAGTTTTGTAGATGCGGAAAACAATGCAACAAAAACTATAGGTATGTAAGCACTGCTTTATATAGTGTGGCCTTTGCAATGGCGTCCTGCAACAAAGGTAGGACTCATGAACTCATACCCACGTTTCTGACACCTCTCTGGCAATCCATTAAAATGAATACAGGACTGACGCTCAATTCATGCTGACTGCTTTTGTAATATCCCACCATAAGAATGCACAACCCTTATGACAAAAATGTCATGATTGAGGTTTGAGGGAAGGCTTGAAGCCACAGATGTCGCCTTAACCAAGGCTTTGGGTTAAGCATTGCTTAACCCAAAGCTAGAGCATATCTAAGCCCCATGTTCCCAAATGTTCTTGCATTAGAGGTATGGTGAACAACTAAGGCACCTTTTTATTTCTTATTTCAGACTGCCATTTCCCGAGCTACTTAGAATCGCGAACAAAAAGCTCATTTGTTGGTCGTCTGAAATAACAGCATTCATAAAATCGTTTTTCAACCAACAGACCCTTTTCAAAAGTTTTACCAACACCTGGCCGCCATTGCTTGCTCGCCTACTTTGAGCACGTATTGGACATGGCAGTTGTGTCAGCGTTCAGCATGAACTTGGGTCGCATTAAAAACGAGCGCTTCGTCAGAGTTTGGCGAGGAATCGGATCTAATCATGGGCTTCGTGTCCAAGCAATCGCGACCGCCAATGTTGCTTGATGGACGTTTGAGCCCCACAAGTCAGAAATTAAAGACCATCACATGGCATTATGGACTACTGACATTTCTTAGAGGACCCCATGGTCAACACCTGTTCACTTTTTGGCTGAGAGAGCTTCCCTGGGCGCAGGCTAGCCCGTGACGGGGACATTCTTTTCTAAACGCTTGGTTGGACAGCTAGTGCACTAAAACCCTAGGTTCACGGGCGCGCTCAACTGCCACTGAGTCAACAACAATTGGCTCAATCCCGATCGGCCGGAGTCACACGGCGGCGCAAACCGTCATCGAGCCGCTAATGACAGTTGAGTTCAAATGAGCTCTCTTACCTCAGTTAAACCGAAAGGACTTCCCCCACGGAGGCAAAATGGCGCCTGTCCGCGGGACCGCTTCCGTTAATCATCGTTAGCGAGGCACTTGCTGTTTTGGAATGCAAAGGAAGGCGTCTAGAGAGAATCGTAGCAGCAAACTTTTCCGGGAAGGAATAGGTTTAGGCGTCCGAGCTGCCGCTAAATTAATCGCGGCTTCCGGCAAGATTTTGAACAAGCGAAGTTGACAGAGAGACCAGCTTTATAAATGGACGAATACTAGTGGGTCACCCAGCGTAGTGTTCGGTAGCTTGCGCCACCTAGCCTAAAATATGCGCAACCTTGCCCCGAATCTGCTATGGTACTCATTTAACCGCCGCCAAAAAGCAACCAGGTATTGAATATATTGTATGATATACTTATAATAAATACAAGGCGTGTCTCCGAGTAAATTACTGTAACAAGCAGACTGATCACATGGCACAAGAACTAGTTACGTCTTAGCTTCAACTGAGTTCTGGAGAGTTCAGTTCAATCACAGTTGGAGCCGATAAATGTCGTAGACTCAACGACAGTTCAAAGCGCACGTGTAACTAGGGTATTAGACTGGCTTGCAAGGTTTAGGGGTCAAGCAATTCTAACATATGTGGTATAATCTCTAGCAATATGAAATACCCACTCGGAGTGCGTGGCCAAGGCAGCGGCTGAGAGGGGCGCGGCGCACGGTTTGGACAGTTCCATGTTGCTGCGAGGGGAGGCTCGCTCAAGGCTGAACCGCTGTTGGTTACTTCGGGCACTGAGCAATATTTTCCATCCAGAATTAAATGCTGCTAACTGAAAACTCTTAGCTGTCTGTATACATCTTTTGTGCTTTTATTCTTTCAATTTCAAGTACTTAATTTTACAATCTGCTTGCACTAACCAGACTACCCTATACTCAGTGATAAATCAAGATCAAAGAGTGAGGAAAACGAAGGTGGGAAAGGAGAAAACGGATGAAGTGTTAAAGGTGAGAGGAGGAAAACCTCTTCTTCCACCTTCCGTCTGCTTTCTCCTTTCCAGCCTTCGTTTCCCTTGCCCTTCGTTCCTGACCTGTCACTGACTGCAACTATTTAGCAATTTTACAACTGCATAAGGAGCTAAAGTTATTCATGCATTTGATTCACATTGAAAATGAATTTATAATGAACAGCCTTATACCAGGACAAGCTCTTCCTCTCGACGTATCGTCCGAAGAGTCGCTGTCTACATGGCCAGTAGGCCCTCTAGCCCTTTCCTGTCTTGGGGCGACCACCGGTCC
The DNA here is from genome assembly GCA_013358835.2 of Ixodes persulcatus. Classification (NCBI taxonomy): domain Eukaryota; kingdom Metazoa; phylum Arthropoda; class Arachnida; order Ixodida; family Ixodidae; genus Ixodes; species Ixodes persulcatus. The sequence continues at coordinate 63,934 of JABSTQ010005676.1, read as the reverse complement.
GTCAGTCTAAATTGTATGTTCAGGCAGCTGCGTTCACCTGATTTGAAGCGTGCTGCAGCGTCGCTGCATGAGAAAGGATCTTCTCATATATACGCTGAAATAAAAAAAAAAGTCGCCAACCTACTGTAGGAGTGAATAATCTTCACAAGGTGATTCGAACAAGTCCGTATGATGAATTCTTTTTCTAAAATTGCAATGAGGACCGGCTGCTTTTCTTGGTAAGGTGCCCAGTAGGAGATGACATGCTCTAGATTCCACACCAGCCAGCACTCGGAGACGACGTATGCGATCCCTTCATCTAAAAAGTGCACGACGCGGTAGCTATACCAAAAAGTGTGGAATCAATATGCATTCTAACGGAATAGTAGAACTTATTTTATTCAGCTTGGTAATGTTGGAGGCCCCGCCATCAACCCCTAACTAACCGCTGCCAGATTTGTTTATTTTTGGGTGGAGAAATCCGCAAAACAAATTTTAAAAAAGGTGCTTACGAATGCAGGTTTCTGATACAAGCATAATGCACTCAACTCGGAAAGGAACAGTAGCAGAGCTCCAAAATAAATACATCTAGCAAAACAGTCGAGTCTAACCTTCAGCGAGACGCAAAACGTCTGCACTGGACCCGCAGTGTATGACATCTTTTCGCCGCACGATTCGAAAAAGGCGCTCACTGTCACTCACGAGACGCGGCCACAGACTGAAATGTGAACACACTACATGTAGGAGCGAAGCGAGAGGTCTGTTTAGGGCGTAAGTTCATGATGTTGTTGTTCAATTGATCTCGTGATGATTCTGCTATCTATTTCAAGCCAAAATAAGAAGTTTTTACCTACTTCACTGTCAGCCCCTGATAATGTAACATAGGAAGGCTGGGGTGCAAAGACCACTGTGAAAACTGCCCTACTACTCAGCTGCTTTTTTGTAAGGCAAATGAACTTCTACGCGAGAGACACCAATCGAAAGTTAACATTTTTGTAACCAGCCGCCGCAGACTGCCGTCGCAAAGTGGCGTGAGTGCATTGCAAAGGGGGGGGGGGGGGGGGGGTGAACACACGCCCCTTCTTGTTCGCTAAAATGGCGTTTTTAGCTAAAACGTCGTTCGCTCGTGCGATATTATCAATAACCACTAAAAAAATCTATTATTAAAAATTATCACTAAAAGTAATTATAAAAATATCAATTATCACTGAAAAAAGCAAATATTTATTTTCAGCGACAATTGTAAGAAAGAAATGCGTATATGTCGCAAAATCTGTGACGAAAAAAAGAAGAAAAAGAAGCATACCCTCCGGGTATCGAACCCTTAACCGATGCGTGTAAAGCGGACACCCTACCAAGTTCTCCTTCTGACAGCTCGTTTTATACGAGACCCAATATGACAGCTGCCGATAGTTTTATTTTTTTTTTTTTTACACTAGGTTTGTTACGTCGGTTGCCGGCACTATCTACACTTCCTACTGTCATACAATCATGTGGCTGCAGCAGAATCTAAAAAAAGTGCGCAAGGGCCGCCGACGTGCCGCCGACGTGCCGCCGACCGCCTGATTTTCGAATGACAAGCCAGCGGCCCAAGCTTGCCCGACCTTGCCAACCAGGCGGGCTGCGACGAAAGCGTAACCACGCTCGCACGAACAAACGGGTCGCCTTTCCGAAGCGCCGCTGATGCGGAGCTTGTCAAGTGACCCGATCTACAGGGAGACGGCAGGCTGTTTAAATCGACCGGAAAATTCGGTTTCTTAACCTATCGCGCTACGACTTTGTGCAGCATTGCCCACAGATGGTGCATTTTTTTTTTTTTTGTAAAATTAGCAAAGAGCGAACTTACCTGAGGAAAAAGTAAAGAAAGAAAAAAGGCTTAGCTCCTATGGAAACACGGCTATGCCACCGGTTTTCAAACAACACGGCGCCGTTTCGCACGGAAGACAAGAGAAGGCGCAAGCGGTCGCGACACCAACTGCCGCCAACGAACGAGCACACGACGACGAGAGCCGGCGCTTTTAGCAGACAAGGAACTGCAGTTCTTTGTTGTTGCCGCGCCTGTTTTTGTTTCTGCGACTGTCGCGGTTTGCGGAACGCGCGCCGCTTTTGAGTCGAAACTTTCGTCTGCTAAAAAGGCCGGCTCTCGGCGCCCGTACGCTCGTTCGTTGGCGGCGTTCGTTGCGCCATCTCTTGTTTCCGGTGCGAAACGGCGCCGTGTTGTTTGCAGACCAATGGCGTCGCTGAGTTTCCATAGGAGCTAAGCCTTTTTCTTTTTTTTACTTTTTCCTCAGGTAAGTTCGCTCTTTGCAAGTTTTACAAAAACAAATGCCGCATATGTGGGCAACGCTGCACAAAGTCGTAGCGCGATAGGTTAAGAAACCGAATTTTACGGTCGATGTAAAGAGCCTGCCGTCTCCTTGTTTCACCCTGTAGTAACGTCGCTACTAACCCTATGCCCATTGCGTTCCAATCACTTAGAAAAAAAGGTCTAGTAAACACCGAACAACAGAAAATGGACTTACTTCTTGTTCAGCGTATTCATGGCCTCTCGTCTCTGGACGCCGCGTGCTGTCTTGGCTGACTTGAAATGTATAAAAACCCATAACAAAGTTTCTCAAATCGCCGAACCTCGAACCGCTCGATGTTGAACTAGGCTTGGTCCACCCCAGCGCGACACGATCGAGTAGATGGGTGGATGATACAAAAAATAGGTTTACTTTTTGGATTGTGAGGGGTTTCGTGCCATCTGGCGGACAACTATGACAGCGCAGGGAATGTAATCACCAGGATGACCTTTTGGGGATAGGACAGACATAAAAAACGTTTAATGAAAGCAAACGCCACCCCTCTTTTTCCAAGAGAGTCTCCAATTTTCGTGTGTTCAGCTTACGCAGTTGGTGTGCAGGGTATTCTAAGGTAAACATAAACAACTAACGGCGGAACTTCCTGTGGTCGAGATAAATTCCGGTTGCCCATCCTCATGTTTGTGTTACTCTCAGGTGAGCAGGAATGAGCAGCGCGTCTTTTAAGTTTTTCTCGGCGGAAAATCAGAAAAGGTATGTCGTAAACCGGACGTATGATTTATCGGTGAGTGTTTCTGGACCATACGGAGCCAAGAAAAAGCGCCGCATCTCGTTTTAATTGGCCTCCGTGGCCAAAGTTATGTAACCTTTCGTGGCGGGCTAGTGGAAATTTGTGTACACGTGAAACATTCAACGAAGTAACGGATCAACCGAGGCATCGGCATGAGATTGTTTCGTGCTTTTCGTCTACGGGAGAGCGTGTGTGAGAACTGCATCGCTTCGTCAGGTGCGCGGCGTTGCCGTGAGTATTCGATCTCGGCAAAGCGAAACTGCACTACGCCTGTCGAACGTAGTTGAAGGAAGGTTCCCAGGATTGTGCAACTCGTGCTCGATCGTGGCCTGGAAGAAGCAAGCGGTGCGTTTTCGACGTCGTGTAGAGATATCGTGATGGAGACAAAGCCGTCGCAGTGTGCATTGTACGATTGTGCCGTTCGTTCCCCGCAAAAAGCTAGCGGCGTGTTTTCGACGACGTGTCTCGGAATTGTGAAAACGTCGGCCTACCACGGCAATCCCGATATCCACGCGGATACAGGCGCAGACGCGGACGTTAAAAGGCTCTTTTAGATTCTGGGACTCAAGTGACATAATAAGAAAACTAATTTCGCGTCTGATTTGTTACGATCACGCGAGACATATCGCATTTGTTCGAACTGTTCTGTTAGGGCAGAAACACACAAGCGCTGTTGTGTTTGACGACATGGGTGAGTAATAAAATCGAAAGGATGGTATCGATGCTGTTTCACGTCTTGCTTTAATCGTGTCACGAACAGACGCTTTGTTGCGTGCAGAAAAGAGAAATATCGCACTCGAACTTCGAATATTTACGTGTCTAAACTTAAAGTCAAACCGAAACTCTCAAAATTGTCTATCTCTCTTTCTTTTATTAGCCTTTTTTTGGTAGTTTTTCCTAGAGTTTCTTCAGAACTCGCTTTAACCGTGTGTTTAAAATTTACATGAACACGAAAGTAATGGCATCGAAAAATAGAGCACTAAGATTAAAAAAAAAAAAACTATTTTTTATGTATTAAATATTTCATGCACTACCAAGTTGGTCTGCGCTTTGAAAAACTTCGCTCAGGCTAAAATATAGTTATATCTGGGTGTCTACTTACTAATCTTTAAATTAATTTTTCTTTGCATAAGAAATCAAATGTGAATCGTTCGATAAAGTTATTTCGCTGTCCGGAAGAGTCGGATATGGTTACGCCCCCGTGATTTCACACAATAATTTGTAACCATGACTTAATTCGGAGAGTTTTTTTGCTCTGCACATGCTGCCATTAACCCAATGTGCTTCTATTGTAGCCATTTGACGACGTCCTGACTGCTGACAGTCATCTTGAAGTTTCCTCAGGTGGAAAGAGACCCGACTTCTGACCGCGAGGCCCCTCCTTGATTTCACCCTATATTTTATTACCGTGACTTAGCTCCGAGAGTTTTTTCTCTGCACATACTGCCATTCGCCCAATGTGCTTTCTTTACAGCCATTTGACGATGCACTGACGCTGATCACCTCATAACTTTCCTCAAGTCAAGAGAGACTTTTCACTTCTGACCGCGATGCCCCTTGAATTGTAGGCTACCGTGATTTCATCCAATATTTAGTAACTGTGGCTTATATAATTTGATTTTTAAGTAATCTAACTTTTCTGTTATAATTGATATGACAATACTGCCAGCCAGGTTTTGGTAATGAAATGCTTGTGCTTATTGTGTTTGTTTGTATTCAGGTTTTCTGGTCTTAACTCAGTCATAAGTCTGTGACTAGAGGGAAGCTGACATGAAGAATTTTGAATTTGGCAAAAGAATACTAGAGAAAGTTTTTTTTTTCAAATTCTGGTACATTTTTCTTGTGCATAACTAGTCAATAATTCACTGTTTTGTTGAAGGTACTCATTCTTTAATTTTTTCGCATCTTGTACATATCATTTGTGTTCAAATAATAAAATATATATTTGTATCTGAATGAAGTTTTTTCGGCCAATTTTATAGTATGAAACGCACCATGGCCTGGATTTCTCAAGTGTCAATCGTGTTTTCCAAAGTCTTACCTGACCTGGGTGAATATGTAACCGTTACCTGTGACCTGACTTGATATTTGCAGAACAAGCAGAAGTCATTGCTTACCAAGCCTGTAGCTTGTATACTTTTGTCTCTGCTGGGCAATGTAATGCCAGAGAGAGAAAATTGGTGGTCCTGGATAAAAGCAGCATTCCGCATACCCATGTTATACGGGACACTTTTTTTTTGACCAATCTGAAAGAAGCGGAATGGGGTGACCATCGTTCGGACTGGTGGCCGGAAATAAAAGGAGCGGTCTGTACCCACCTTTCTACCGGACAGTTTTTTGTCATCATTGAATACGTTACTACAGGTCTACACTGGCCGGAGAGGTGCTGTAGATAATTTTCGGTCTCGTGGCGAGGAATGAAAAGAGTAGTCAGTAACCAGCCTTCTACCAGACACTTTTTTGTCTTCAATGACAAAGTGGTTGCCGGTCAGCATTGGCCGGGCAGGTTCTGGGATGTTTTTAAGACTTGTGGCCGGAGATGAAAAGAGTAGTGAGCACCCAGCCTTCTACCGGACACTTTTTTGTCTTTGTTGACCTTGTTGCTGCCGGTCAACATTTGCCGGACAGGTGCTGAGGATGTTTTTAGAACTGGTGGCCGAGGATGAAAAGAGTGGTCAGTAGCGAGCCTTCTACTGGACACTTTTTTTTCTACGTTGAACAAATTGTTTCCGGTCAACATTGGCCGGACAGATGCTGAGAATGTTTTTTCAGGACTGGTGGCCAGGCAGGGAAAGAGTAGGGAGTACCTAGCCTTCTGCCGGACACTTTTTGTCTTTGTTGACCAAGTTGCTGGTCAACCGCATTGACCGGACAGGTGCTGAGGATGCTTTTAGGACTGGTGGCCGGGGATCAAAAGAGTGGTCAGTACCACGCCTTCTGCCGGGCACTTTTTTGTCTTCATTGACCGAGTTCACACCCGTGAACATTGGCCGGATGAGTGCTGATCACCTTTTTGAGGCGGGTGACCAGGGAGGAAACGAAGACTTGGTGGCCAAGCCCTTCCTCAACATAATTTGGTCATTGGTTGCCAATGGAAAACCTGAGACTCCATGGCCGGGGTTTTAACACTTATTTTTTCGGGACATTTGGCCAACTGCTTGCCAGTGGCCGGGCTGGCCAGGCAGATGCCGAGGAAAAATCAGCCATTGGCCAATGTCTGGGCAAACATTTGTGCTGTCTCCACAGTCTCTGTTAAACAAGTCTCGTTCTGAAACACTTCGATGTGCTGAAGTCATCGCCATGCGCCCTTGAGTTCTCGCGCTACGAGAAAGTGCCTGCTTGATACACGTATGTGATATTTTTTTGTTCTTCTGTTCTGCATAAAATATCAAGTTATGGGTTTAAGCGTGTATTATGTTTCCTCTATTATTCTCGCTTCCTTCCTTTTTCCTCTGATTTAACCATATTTAATGCTTACCAACTCGCCCTGCTCACCACCCTTTGCTACCAATGTATTGTGATTGATGAGCGTTTGATGTTGGTAAAAACAAATCTGACTTTAATCAAGGTAACAAAACTGATTTTAACATGGATATAATATATTTTTTTATATCACGGGTTAAATATATATTGATTGTATTATTCACCCTGTTCCGTCTCCCTATTAGCAGGATAAAGTCCGTCTGCTACGGTAGCCGTCGCTGCTTCAACGATGTGTCCGCTTTATAAAAAAAACAAGCAAACGCACTTTCAAGTGTTCAGCTGTTCAGTGCTTAAGGGTGTTTCTGTTTGTGTGCGTTTACTTTTATCCAAAAGTTCGGCATGGGCCGGAACTCGCCGAATCTGAAGTTCGGCAGATCTGGTTCATCACCACTGAATAACCTACGTTCAAGTCTTCATAAAGCCATTAAAGAGCAACTCTGGTTCGTAGTTTCGATTTTGAGATTTTGACTGTTTTTAGCGCGGTCAGCGTCCCTGAATTGCAAGGTGTAATATTTTTTCACGGTGCTGTGCGTAGTGTTAAATGCATCGACGCCTCAAAGTTTTGTTTGGGGCGCGGTCGACGAAACCAAAACTAGCCACTGGAGGCCCCGGCAACACTGGAAATCAGCCGCTAGGCGGACGTGACGTCATGCGTGGTCGTTCTCGTTGTTCACGTTCAACGAGTACGGTTTCCGAGCGGCACCTATCTCTGTTGCGCTAGCCGCTTAAAGATATTAAAAGATAAGCTGCAGGCTTTCGTTTTAATGCTGCGTACGTGGTAGATATCCAGCATATGAAGCAAGAGTTGGTGCGTGTACCCAAAAGCTAACGACTGGCAGGCGAGTAAACTCGTTCGGTGCCTGTGTTGGACGCCGATCTCACGGCCCCTTCGCTTCGACTAGGGTATTGGGTATGACGTACTCCAGAATCAATACAGTAGTCGTTTATTTCGCTAAAACGGCGGAAGTAACTTTCTGCGGCAAAATACGCTGATTTTTTGTTAGTTTGTATGAGCGGTAGAACGCGCGCGTGGCAGGCGTTGATTAACTTTGTTCCCGGCGGCCGTCGCCGTGGGTGCGCTCGTCCGCACTCGTTCCTGGGCCTCTCCCTTTCGCGCCGGGGGTCAATCCCAGACACAAAGCTTTGGGGCCCTCCGGCGTGGGCCGCGGCGTCCGAACACGCGTGTGCTGGGTTGTAAACGTTTGTCTTTTTGTGTTTTTGTATTTTTCAAACGCGTAAAAAGCTAATTTCTAAGCTACGACACTGTAATTTACCACATAAGTTCGTCTAGGTGGTGGGTCTAATTTGTAAAAATATCAAAGAAAAAACTTCGGGCACTCAAAAGTAAAAAAAAAAGAAAAAGAACAACAGCTTCTGACTGGAGCTAAGTGGTTGTAGTCTAAACTCTCACCATTCTTAATTCAACGGCGCGTGAATGCTCCATGTTCAACACTGCACTTGACGATGACTGTCTTAAAGATCTGGATAATTTTATCATGTTTACTTTTTGTGTACGACATGCCACTTAGTAATGCGAAGTTCATTGCTATGTTGACTGCATGTTTTACCTTAAATCTTCAGTGTGGTTCAACTGGAATCATCCTTTTCACTAATTTAATGCAGGACGTATACCGACAACCCAAAATTGTTGCCTTTTTATCTCTGCCTCCTTTCTTCATATAGGATAAGTAAAGCATTTGATTTTGAAACCCTGAATCAAGGTCGTGTGCCGAATTCCGAATTGAGCGGGCTTTTTTTTTTTTTCAGCGGACATATTTTTTATTTAAGGCATCGAAGGCGACGATAGATGTAGCCTTAACCCATATGCACATTACCCACTGCCACCTGCTGACGAACTTCGCAGGGAGAGTGCTTCTCTCTGACAGCACGATGCGCGAGTACGCACGGAGTTGCTGGCTAAAACGAGCCTTGGAGTCCTCACAAACAAATAAACAAAAGGCTATACCGAAGCTAATCTGGCTACAGATAAAACCAATGGCTAACCACGCCAATCACCAGCGGAAGAAGCGGCGGTCGGAGCTCCAAGAAGCTCACTCTACGCTGCTCAACCGTGCAACGAATACGCCTGTCGGGACCGGAGGAAAAAAAAAAAAAGAAAACGACCATCGACTTACCGGCCCAAGGTTGCTTTAGCGGTCGGTGACCCGCTGGCGGCCCGCTAAGGAGCGACTGCTCGCAGCGGGTCGCATGTTTATTATCGGCCTCAGTTGGGAGTGCGGCGTCGCCTTGACGTAATATTTTGGCTGGGGTCGTACTTTGTGTCGCCAAAGCGATACCAGTAATTTATTTCCCTTCGAATTTCGGCTGAAGTTGCCATTTAATTGTGAAAGCTCAATCAAAACACCCACTGCCTTCCTCATTCTTGCTAAGAGCCGAGGAGTGGATTGTATCCGCTAGAAATATCAGCCATCTCGGTTCGCTCCCATAATCTTAACCAAATTACAGTAGCCCACCTACCCAAGTCCAGCAAAGTTCCCCCATACCGACACCGCTGTCTAAGAAGAAAGTTGCGCTGCTTCAACCAACAGGTATTTCCAGTTTTACGCCGCTAAAAGGTGTCGTTGGCGCCGCTCTTATCAAGATGGCAGTCCCCTTGAAATCTTATATAAATAAAAGCGCGAACATACTGCTCTAAACTTCTCTTTTTCTGAAAAAGCACACCTCCTGGACAAACCTCTTCAAAGCATGGACCTCACTTCTTGTAGATTTTTCTACGGTTAAACCTAATGGGATTTACGGGCGAAATACTTTAAATGGCAATTGTTAGGATGGCTCTAATGTCCTGCTTTCTCATACAGAGTAGGCCAGCGTTTCTTTTCTTTTTTTTAAATAGCGTGAGTGTCGCATTTTGTTTAGTTGTATAATGTTTTCCCAAGAGTGCGAGAACTATACTGTTTTATCATAACTTCGAGCATCAGAAAATTTCTGAAGACGAACAAATAAAACCGTGAACGAACACGGACACTAAAAACGCAATGTCACGGCGAATTCTCTGTGCATTGTATAGCCAATGATCGCACGAACACAAAGAAGGCGAATAACGATATTGAGCTCTTGGCGCTGTTTGAGTGGCTTCATCAGACCCTGGGCATTGGCAGCGTTCTAAAGTAATGTAAAGTGAAGATAAAATTAAGATCTCGTGGATTTACTAGCCAAACTAACGAATGTCATCTAGTACACCACAGTGATAAAATTAGGGGTTTATTTCGACCAACTGAAGATATTTAGTCGTGAAACCGAATTCTGGGTTACACGGCCCGTTCTCAGTATTTGGTCTGCGTCAAATTGCGGACACCTCGGCAGATTTTCGAACTCACCAAACAGGAATCCGTAGGAGAGCGCATACACAAACCATCTAAGCTTCGCAGTGGCGTGAAGACTTGGGCTAGTTTGTTTTGCTAATTGTATAATTAAAAAGAGCGCGAACAAGTCTTAGGACAAGTGACCTAAACAGAGAAAGCGCTGACTCTCAACTGAGCTCGATTGGAAAGTAACACATAACATAACGCCGTGAATACATAGGATACAATTTTATCACCTTTCATGCACTATGACTGTCATACACGTGCCTCCAGGAACGCCAGCTTTTCATCAAACAGAGAGATCGGTAGCGCATTTACACACACGTCATTTCCCCGCCGGATATCTGGTACGCCTCGGCAATCTCACTCGTTGATTGCTGTATATACCCCCTGGATGACTGTGTCTTTTAACATCGGTTAAAATCCACATCTGTCACAATGAATGGCGAGGTTGCACAAGAGCGATGACCTCATCGAAAGCGCGTGTTCTCTTAGCTTATCATTTATACACCGGCCTGTCCGGCTGTTGTACACTCTCTTTCCTGACAGGGGTATCTGATAAACGACACCATCTCTACACTGTAAGTACATACTCGCATAAACTTAACTGTACAAACATAAACTTCCCAACTGCGATGGGGCTGAAAACACCACCGGCACGTTATGTCTCTGCGCCACTTTCTTCAGCCTATGGGTCACCAGGGAAATGTATGGAAGAACCACTGGCCTTCATGTTTTTTACTACCGTACTTGTCGGGATGCGTTTTAGTTGCTTTCCAAAAGAGTTTAGTTGAGTCAGCACTCTGTCTGTCTACGTCTTCTTTTGTCCTTCGTCTTGTTCGGGCTGTTTTTAATTTTTCAAATCCTTTTTTTTTTACCTGGAAAGTTTTTCGGTATGTCGACTGGGAAATATAAATCTCGTTTTATACCGCTAGCTGGTTCTCTACCCAGCTTAGACACGCGTCACGAGCAACTCTCTGCCAGGTGCGGGTAGCCCACCCTTATTGCGCTGATACCTCAGTGCAGTTGATCCGGATTTCGTGAAGCCAGATTTTTGGAAGCAGCATTTCGTCCAGACGTGACCTATGACGTTTCATGACGTCACATAATGTCACAATTCAGTTCCGTTCTAAATTTAGCGAGGAAATTGACGTCGCCTGACCCAAACATCATTCAGTTTCGTCAGCTAAATTTCGAAGGGAAATTGACGTACGTGACCTAATCTCATTTGAAGTATATGCCAATCTAGTTTCTCCGCTAAATTAAGTGGGGAAATTGACGTCACGTGAGCTGATGTCACGTGACCTATACAGCAATTATAAGCTTTGCTTCAACAGTTTGCCCGACAATTAACGTTTCATGGTCTACACACCAATTCAGCTTCCCCGCTAAATTTAACCGGGAAATTTACATCACGTGACCAATACACTGATTCAGTTGTCTGGCTATATTTAGCGGACAATTTGATGTCAAGTGATCCGCTGTCCCGGGAGACGATAAAGCCGTGGTCTGTGCGCGGCATGATGTCAGAATGACGACATCCCACATGTTGTCACGTGACCTATACACCAATGCATTTCCCTTTAAATTGAGCGGAAATACGTAAGTCACGTCATCGTGACACCAATTAAGGTTGGCTCGATAAATTTAGCCGGGGGAATTATTATGATGTGACCTGATTTAACGTGATCTATATGCCAACCTAGTTTTGCCCGCTACGAAATTGAAGTCGCATGACCGGAGGTCCCGTGATGCACACATCTGTTAAACTTCTCCGCTAGAATTATCGGGAAAATTGACGTGACGTGATCTATACGCCAATTCCGCTTCCTTAAATTTAGATAGGAAACCAGCATCAAGTGACTTACACGCCGATTCAGCTGCCCCACTGAATTTAGAGGGGAAATTGACGTCGCGTAATCTAGTGTAACGTGACATCAGGTCACGTAACATTACATGACATTAGATGACGTCATATGACGTCACATTAAATTATGTCACGTACGCTATGCACCAAATCATTTTTCCCGCAAAATTTAGCGGGACAATGAACGTCACGTTATTTATGTCACGTGGAGTTTATGCCAATCCAGAAGTCGCTTACCAGTTCGCCTAACATCGCGGAGCTTTGTGCCTACGTTTAGTTTCACGTATGCAGCACAATTGCCTAGTAATTTGCTTTAGAAATACTCTTCCCAATTATGAGCCTCCAAAGTTTCCGTGAAACGAACTATAGTTACACCAATCCGACTACTCATAGTGGGATTCCAAAAACTATCCCTGCGATTGTTTGAAAAATGTGTTCAGTCATACTAGGCGGAATCGCAAATGACCGAATTTTTTTCATTGCGACTATTTTTTTTTAAACCTCATTGAGTCCTGGCCGGTTCCAATGTTAGCGTTCGTGCGTATGGCGCGTAATTTGTTCGCTTTTCGAGACGAACGTGCGCGTGATTCGCTGAGGAGATTGCACGCTGAGCTGAGGACCTGTGAATATTTGAATGATGTATAGTCTTTTTTCGAACTTAAAGGGACCATGAAACGATTCTGAAATCGAATTTCATCCACCGGACGCCGTAAAAGGTGTTAAAAGAAACACGAAAACACAAAAATAGGAAGCCAAAAAAAATTCTTTGCTATAGAACTTTTAAAAGAAAACTGGACTCTTTTGGGCCTTCTTTCCTTCGAAACCTCTCTGACTTTTCACTGCTAAGCATCCGCGGAACTGCAGCACGTCAGCCAAATCCACGTCGCCTATTGGGTAAGCGCCTACCTCACCAGCACCGCAATCATAAACAATAAATAGCCGGCAAATGTGTCCTAAAAGTTTTGTTAAATAAAATTCAGATCCACATTTTGTAGCATAATTAGAGATGTGTGACGAAAATTGCCAAATTTGATAATGCTGAGAGCCAAGCGCCTATCGTGTGGTAAACGAAGCTGAGAGCCAGCTCCGGAGGAACTCCATAGGACGAATATGTTGCAAATAACCGACGAATTTTGCCCGGCGGCTTTTGGTCTGCGCGTGGAATCAGCACAGTGCCTGCTACGTCGCGCGCAAAGCGAGCGTGCCGTCGGGCGGCGTTCGCCAGTTATTCATCACATAATCCGTTCCATGGAGTTCAGCCGTTACGCACTTTTTACGATCAAATCAGCATGGCTGACAGCGTCGCTTGGTGCGACAACCAACGAACGTTTATTTTTCTACGTGTTCTTCTCGCGCGTCCAGACTTCAAGCAGCAAGAAAAAAGTACTTGAAACATACCACGACGAACAAGAACGCTGGATGCACGAACACCCGAGGAAAGCTACGACGGTCACAAATCCACGGACTCCAACCAAGCGAGCTGCGCAGAATATAGGCCTAGGAGGCACTCCGACTCGGCGCAGCGTTGCTTCGACGATACTTGGCCAAGACAGTCTGCCCACGACCGGCTGGCGTGCTGAATGGAATATGCCCTTGCGACCCTTGTGGACCCTTCCTTCAATTTTAGATTAACAGGTGAGGTAAATCTCTTCCCCTTGTCATCTCCTTGTTTTCCGAAGCAGAGTTGACGAACACTGTCGTCGAAAAGTAACTCTCTTCGATTCTACCTTCTTGTTTTGTGTGATATAGAGCTCGAATAAACGCCGTATGGATTACCTTCGTAACACGGTATGTACACTTTGTTATTAGTATGCCATTTTTATTCTGACACAACTGCACGTCACTGTCGAGCTAAAGAAGTTCGTGGGAGCTACGTGCAATGCCGGGCCAACCTTCCTTTGCCGAGTGCCGCGTCAGTATCGAGTTGCAATCGTAAAAGATCGGTCCCGAAGCGCTCACCAACAGCCCGAATACAGCACTTCCATCAAAGGCGCGCGTCCGCTCAGAGTGTGTACAGGTATTTACGTGGCTCTTGCTGACACTGTCGTAGTTCAAACGTATCTTTTTTAGCGTCGGCTCGCTCCTGCATCTCCGAGGCCGTGAAAAACGCCGCGGCGATTTGTTTCCATATACATCGCTTTGCAAACGACTGACACGGGCCGCCTTTTACCAACAATGACAGCTGGGTTGACTTCTGGGCCCGTTTGCTCGAAGCGCTAACCGCGGCTAAAGTTAGCCGCAGTACCTAGGAGAGGGATTTTTAATCACGTGACTGGTTCGGTAGGGATGCGGGGAAACATGGCAGTGCTACGGAGAGTGAGCGGAATACCACCTAGAAGACAAGGCCTGCGCACGACGTTTTGTTAGTAGCAGAGGCTGTCAGTAGATCCCGGACCCGCCCCAACCGGCAAACACCCCGAAGCTTGGCGAAAGGAGGGGGCCCGCGGAGCGCGGGCGAAAAGTGATCCCAGCGCTCAGAGCTCGGAGCCTCCGCTAGCAGACGAATTCTCCGCAACGCATTGGTTTTGCCTATTTCCGTGCGAGGAGACCAATGAAAAAAAAAAAAAAAATGTCACGGGTATTCGCTTTTTTGAATGTTGAAAAATAGGTGCCACCGCATAAGTGAAGGACATTTTCTTCGCGTGGGGAACATGTTAGAGCTTTCAGGTTGCAATTTCGGGGCTCTCCTGAAGAAAACACTCTGTCACAAATTATGTAAGCGAGACAAAACACGAATGTACCTTACACTGCTTTTTTTTTTTTTAAAGGGCAATGTACTATCATTTTAGAACGTAGCTACGTTTCAACTTTACTATTCTTATCAATGAATTCGTTTCGTTGTTGCAGTTCCCATTTCTCATGAATGTCTTAATTGAATTATAACCATTTTGGGAATAGGATGAAGAAGCAAAAGGCAATTTCGAACTAAGTACGTTATTGCGATGTCAGTATGCTCTGGAAGAAGTCGATTATGCACATGCAAATCTGACGCTATTGCTGAAATTAATAAAAGCGGAGTTACAAGAAAAGCAGGCTTCTTGCGCGTCCAAAAGAAAAAAAAAACAACCAAGGAGAGCGTCGTGGTGCAAATAAAGCTGATTTCGGTACGGGACGACCAACGTGTTCGTCGTCTTCTACAATAAAAGCAGGCAACGGCCGTTGGACCGTCAGCAACTCCTTCCATTTTTCAAAGTCTACTTTCTTTTTATTTTTGAGGAGACGCTACGCTGTCGCGTTCTTTCTTCCTCCTGCTTTTATGCTGTTGTTTTTCTCCTCTTTTTGTTTACTTGACTTTCGACCATCGCGTATTTTGTTTTGCCTTGTTTCACTTAGTTTTTGCTCTCTTTCCTTCACTTCGGCGCTTACCACCAGTCCGTCTGCTACGCTGTGACCGGAAATTTTGAAGGCCGTCTGCAACATTGTTGTTTTTGTTGTTTTCTTCCACTGTCGTCTGCGATAACCTCCTATTTTTGCCTTCGATTGAGATACTAATCCGAAATCTATGTGCTTTTTGGTATTTATTAATTATATTGAAAAGCGCAGGCTCGTTATACATTTATGTTCGAATTTTATTTGTCTACGCCGGAACGTCTGCTATGGGTCCTCGTTTGTTGATCAACCGGCCGCCTTTAGGCATACACTAGCGCATACTTGGAGATGGCAGGCATGTCAAAGTTTTTGCGATGTCTTAGAAAATCCTTCTTCCGCTTCCCGAAGACCGAAGAAACGTGAGTAATTAAGTTGCTGCAACATTAAAATTAAGCTAAAACAAACCACTAAAAAAAAGTGAAGCTCTTTTTTATATGTTGCATGCTTTTCATTTTTTTTTTTCCATAACCCGGCCGATTGAGTCAAGGCAGTCCACTTTCCAAAGACGTTGCCATGCCGACAGTCATCGCGTTCATTTAGGCTTAGGAATGGCCAGAATCGAAAGACTATCTAAAAAATGTGGCGAGGTCATTGCTCATGCTTTGCGATGTAAGTGAGGTAAGGCAAAGCGGAAGCCTCCTGTACCATTTGTTGCCGACTAACGCGCCTAATATTGCAGCTACAACGACATATTAGTTCCAAAGCGAACGGCGCTCACTCACCGTGGCACCGCCATGTTTCCCCGCATCCCCACCGAACCAGTCACGTGATTAAAAAAATCCCTCTCCTAGGTACTGCGGCTAACTTTAGCCGCGGTTGGCGTTTCGAGCAAACGGGCCCTGGAGTCTTCACCGGAAGACTCGCCGCACTTCCCAACAGGCATACCGGCATATGAGACTAGTCCCATGCTGTCGCTGTAGCGCAACATATCTCATTGAATTTCGCACAGCTGCGATGTGTCCGTGGCTATCGCGGCGATGAGAGGCGTTGATTCAGAAAATACGTCGGTGACATCAGCGCAGTAAAACCTGCGGGCGCACCCCCAACTCGCCGCCGCTAACGCTCCCACTCTCCTACTGCCGAGAGAACTTCCGGTTCCTGTCCCAGCGTACGTCACGACCGTCAAAATTACGCCGCAACCTGTTTTGCGGTCAGTTGGAGAGAAAGAAAAAGTAGATATTTCATTATTTTTTTGTGTACAAATTAATGAACCGAGACGAAAACGGATGCCTGTTCGGCATTGAGTGAACGTTCAAGGTTTAATGTAAAAGTTATCCGGCAAAAGCAAAAAGCTCATTTCATAGTACCTTCAAAGGGATGCGGAACCAAACATTTGAGTGTGCATAATACATGATGAACGGCCTTTCCTCGAGCCGGCAGCCGCCGGTGTGTGCGAGCACGTGCAACGAAACTGATGTCATAGCCCTCCATTCACGCTTAAGGTACATTTATACTCCAACGTAACGTCGTCGGGCGCCGCGTAGCGCAGCGCGCGCAGGTACTTATTGGTTGCAGATATCGAGTTCCTGGTTGCCGGCCAATAAAAGGCGCGCGTTCTGCGCTACGCTGCGTTCAGTGCGCTCAACGTCGGAGTATAAACAGCCCTTTAAGATGCAGACTTGTGCCTATCTCAAATGCTCTACTCAAGATCCTGTATTTCAAATACATTTTGAAGTATCTTGAAATCTTGTAAATACTTTTGATCAAGGTATTTGATACTCTATTTTAATTACATTTCTGTGTATCTTGTACCCATTATCTTAAATACATTTTCGACTTTCCGCCATTTTCCGAGTTTTTCGGTATGAACTAGTGTGCGCGTGGCACGAGCAAACGTAAGCATTCGTTCGTACAACCAAATGATGTTGCTAGCTCCGTATGCTTCGGTGAGTTAAATTGGGCTCACGAAAATATTTATTTTATACCGATTGTGACTCATACTTCCTCCCAAAAGTTTGTACAAGTAAGGTTTTCTCCTGACCTTCCCAAAAGCACATTTAGTTTTATAGAGTTTCCCCCCCAAACGAAATCATCAAACAAAAGGGGTGGTTTCACGGAAATAAAGATGGCCACACTGAGGCGCAACGCAGAACGGGAAACGACCCTCGACAACAATGCACACTTCAGTGCAAAAAAAAAAATAACAATAAAGAAAATAACTTAGAACCTGACACAGTTTTTGTTTGTTGCGTCTTTAACGTGCGTCAATAACCTCAGCCGCAGGACGAGACATTTAGTGATGTCATTATAACTGAAGCGACATTGTTTTTTTTTCTTTTGTCCCAAACATATTTTGTAACACGTATCAGTGATATCCCCCTCCTTATTGTTCAAGTTATTGCTATTTAGTTTTTTTTTTGTTGCCGTTTTGTGTTGTTGCCTGCTAATAAATCATTCAGATAAACCAGATTTGCACAACTGTCACTGACGTCAATGCAAATTACACAACGCGGAAGTATCTTCAAAAGTCATTCAATTACATTTCTAAGTATTTGTATCACACTCAAGGTACTTTACAGTGAAAGTAGCTTGAGTAGTATTTTAAATACTTTATGAAGCAGGCATTTAATAACTTAACTTAGATACGTTTATCGAGTATTTTGTCCAACACACTTACAATGGGAGGGAAATGTGTGGGCTCCGGGGAAAAGAAGATAAGAACAGGTTTATCATCTCCTCAATGAGGTATGGTGTAAGATATAGGAATTAATTGGTCTCACAAGCACGTATATTTCACTTGTGGAGTTGAAACGCCTGTTATTATTTTCCTTTTACCCGGACTCCATACATTTCGCTCTCATATTAGAGGGGCACTCCAGAACGACGAAGAAAACCGAATGCTGCTTCGAAGTTTGTGCCTATCATTGTCAAACACGAGCGTTCACTGACAACATTTCTCGAGCGCGTCGGATAATGACGGTATAGAATTCTGGTGCGAATACTGGCTTCATAGGTGGACGTAGCGGCAGTTTAATACTTTTGACACGTGTAAGAATAAAAAAAGCAGGGCGCGGATGGCCAAAAAACATGTTTTTCCTGTAAGGCTCCACAAATGATGACGCGCTGGAGAAAACCAAACTTCTGCGTTAAAAAACCACGAACACGCCAACGACAAAAATGATTTTTTTTTCCATGATTGGCGTTAAAATGCTGTATCAGGACATTACCGAATTTTTTTTTTTTTTCACTTTGGAGTTGCACAGTCTTTTTTAATAAAAAATAGAAATATGAAGCCTGATTCAAGGCCGGTTCACACATACAGCGTAGCGCCAAGTTAGCGCTACGTGAGCGCTTGAAGGAGCGCCATGTGGCACTTCCTAGAGCGTGATGTAGCGCTCGGTTAGCGCTTCAGTAGCGCTCTGTTAGCGCTTCAGAAGCGCTTTGTTAGCGCTCTGATAGCGCTATAGAAGCGCTTTGCTCTCACGCTCCCTGTGCCGTGCTTGCTGTTGCGGAACAGCGCGTGCACGGCGATTTTTTTGTTGTTATTTTTCTTTGGCATTGAAAGAAGAGGAAGTAAAAGAGCCACTCTCCAAGCAAAGGTTCTGGCAGGCGATCCAGAGTCATGGACTCTGAGCGACTAATTGATTTGGTTCGACTTCAGCGCTTTCTATCCGATATGCGTGATCCTGGTTTCAAAGACACGCAGTTAAAAATAATCGCCTTCGAAAGAGCACTGTGTCTCGGTCCCTCAGCCTAGGCACAAGGTTCGCCGGGTACCCGTCGGTGCATCGGTGCCGAAAGATTTCGCTCACCCAGAAGGCTTTTCTGGGCGTCGAGCCGTCCACACACATATCACATATTCAACAATCGTGTATGTAAGAGCATTTGTCGCATTTCTATTTCAGAATCCCATATGTCCGCCATGGTGCTACTGTTGCACGCTTAACCACAGGAAGCGGAACCGCAGTGCACGCGCTAATCCACAGCACCGCGGTACAAGAAGCGCTACTGAAGCGCTAATAAGGCACTACTGGAGCGCTAACAAAGCCCTACTGGAGGGCTAACAAGGCGCCACTAAAGCGCTAATCGCGCGCTATATTAGAACAAAGTCACGTGCTAGGAAGCGCCACATGAGCGCTCACGTAGCGCTAACTTAGCGCTCCGCTGTATGTGTGAACAGGCCTCGAAAGTGCCCGCCAGTGCCCTGTGACGTAACAATGTACCGCAAGATGTTGGGGCATATTGATACTTTAGACCCATGTTGTTGTAAAAAAACTATGTCCAAACTCCGGTCTAAAAACAGACTTTTCGTGCAAGGCTCGTCAAATTATGAGGCGCTGGAGAAATGCAGCATTCTGCGTTAAGTCCTTATTTCGAACTCTTTTTGTTCGCCTTCCGCCTATTGAAAAGCATGCGGGAAGGGCCTTAGAACGCACCTGGTATCGCTGCGCCGCAGCGTTCTTCCGCAACAAAAAGTTCGTCTGCTCTCCTCGCCGTCACCATGGCAGCGAACGCCGAATGAATAGAAGCACGCACGGTACCGCCGCGTGAAGCCAGCAACAGCTGACGCCATTTTACGAACGCCGTCTGCTAGCCAAAGCCGAACGCGGTTTGTCAGATCAACCGCCTCCGCCGGTGCGCCGCTAGCAAAGACGACGATGCTGAAACACGCCGACGGCGATCGAGCAAGCAACAACACCGCGGGATGACTGCAACGGCGCCATTTATTCGGATCAAAGGCCGCCTTCGCCGGTGCGCCGCTAGAAAAGACGACGAAGCTGAGGCACGCCGACGGCGAATGGGCGAGCAACAGCACCGCGGGACGACTGCAACGGCGGCATTTATTGGAATCAAAGGCGCGAAATAATTAAGAACAATTTTTATTTGAATCATAACACGCGATATCCAAGTTGGGGACCACACACCTTTCGCGCTGCAGAACCCAGGGATCCTGGGTTCGAGCCCCACCCCTGCCCGTTTCGATCTGGATGAGCATCGTACCGGCGTGCGGTCGTGTATCACTACTGCGTGAGCACGTTAAAGACCCCAGGTTAGCAGTCGTACTGCACTGTCAAAATTGCTCATCTACAGTGTAAACCAGTGTCGCCCCTACTGGCAGACCAACCTTACGCTGTATAAATCACTAAAACGTCCAATTTGACTTTGACTTTTGACCACACACCTTTGCTGGGTCTTTCCTGTGAACTTTTTACAGAGACACGGGGTGCCGCATTCAAAACACAGCTCCGTTTGCAAAATATGGGGGCCCTGAAAAGGGCCGTTTAGACCGCTACCAGAACCTATAACTGACGTGACGAGCCCTTGACGAGCGGTTGGCGCTTAAAGGGGCTATGCAACAATTTTTTTCCTTTGCGCAAATACCGCTTAGAACGGATCCCTGACGTTAATGACCTATGAAACACGCTTTCGTTTTTCACCCCACGCAATAGAAGCCCCAGAAAAAAATTAAAGAAAAACGAGCAGCGTTCACGCCCTCAACCCGCAGCCAGAGCAAGCGGCCACGTGATCTGGAGTCGTTTATATGCCGCCAATGTTGATCATAGCCACGCGCTGGGGTTGGAAAAGCACAGGACACGCGCTGAGTTCCAGACATTGTTATGGCTCGGCTATTGTCGTCGTTGCAGCGATTGGACACGGGCCACTACCCGAATGCTTCTCGAGCTATCAATTATCACGAGCCCAAATCGAGTGCCCACGCAATGCTCGGGTCCAATCTATGAACCGCATTCAAATATCGTCATATGGGTGTACTGCGATCCCAACGTTACGTCATCGAATTTTGCAAAGGAGAGATTGAATGAAAATGATCGCTTTTGTCCTTGAAATTACTCGCAACAAAGGAGTTTCTTGGCCAGTGGCGTTGCATGCGAGTATCCTTGAGTCCCACTAGTGCCAGTAAGCTCGTGTAAAGTGAAAAAACATCCCAATTGAATATCGTTGCACAGCTCCTTTAAGTCGTCTTTATGCACGCATGCGGGCGACGGGCTCAGCGCAGCGGATCACTCGAAGTTATCGGGGCCGTCGGAATCCTCGTCCTCCGCGGTCCCTGTCTGCATCGGGGCTGTAGATTTTGGCCGCCGCGGCGACGAAGGACCGGAATCTATCAGTGTTTCCGCGCGCTTTCTCTCTCCTCCAAAACATGAACTTTGCAAGGTGATCAGTGAAATGGTGGTTCTCGCGCCGTCCAGATGGAAGAGAGTTTTTGACGTGGGCCCAGGCGCCCTCCACCGTATTGGTGTGCGCACCAGTGTTCGGGTCGACAAAGTGCAGCTTGTGGTTAACGGTGAGGTGCATGAAGCGAGCGTCGTCTGCAAGCTTGCGATAGCCAGCCCAACAATCAGTGATTATTTTTTTTTCTAGGGCGGACCCACTTGGCTATTAGCCCTAGCAGGGTTTTAGCGTCACGGGTCTCCACGGGAACAAGAAAGCAGCACCCGCTGCCACACTCCACACCGCCGAAAACCCACTGACCAGGCCTTAAATACCCGCGATGGTACTTTCGCCGCCCGAACATACTCTCGTCTAGTTCTACAGTCACGCCTTCGCCACCAATTAGCTCTGAATGCGTAAAGACGGCATTTACCAAAACCTCCCGACAAAGGCTCGTCCAATCAGTTATTGTCTTACTTGCGAAATCAGTCTCCCGCTGAATGACGGCGCACGGTAGGTTCTGGCACCAGAGGTAGATGATCTTCATGAGTTGGGGAAGCGTCAGGTGCGATCCCTCGAAAAAAGAACTGCTCCGTACCGAGACCTGGGTTTACTACGGTTTAGAGAATTACATTTCATCGAAGCACGTTTTAGAGAATGGGCACGTTTTATCGAAGCACGGTTTAGAGAAAGCAGAGCCTCAGTTTAGAGAAACGCCGTTTATCGAAAAGGGGACGCTTTTTTAAAAGAGGCTTTCCTACTTCTCGCGTGTATCACTGGTCCGCGTGTTAAGCCATGCCCCCCGCTGCGCTCCCGCCGCTTCGCGGCGGCAGTCTGCGGCGGCTCATTACAAAAATATAAACTCACCGGATTTACCCGTACACGCCGCTTCGCGGCGGCCGAATTCGCTAAAAGGAGGCTCATCGCCTTTTTCTCTAAACTGGGTTCTCTATAAAGGCATTCGATAAACCGGGGTCGGTAAAACGGCGTTCGCTAAAACGAGCTTCTCTAAACCGCATGCCTCCGCCGAGACCTCCCCTCGGCACTGAACCTTGACCGGCTTCCTCTTGGGCACCTCACGAGTCATCCATACACCGCATCTCCAAGAATAGCCATCCGCAGATCTAGCGCGGACTTGCAGCGTCATCGCAGCTTCGCACTCTGGGCACGCACGAGAACCCAGGAGCAGGCCCATGCCCTGAAGCAAATTAATTTCTTCAAGAGGATCTTTCATGGCGTCATGAAGGCGGCACAAGTTAAACGCCATGGCACTGCGACGCTCGCCTCTGGAAGAATAAAGCGCCGAGGGGGCTAAACAAGCAGAACTGTGCGCTTCTTTGCATTTATTATTTTTATTTGATCCGCCATTTTATACCTCGTGACACAATTCTAACAAACTCATTGGTTGATCGGTCGGACCACACCATCGCATGACAAAACAGACGCCAAACGTATGTCCAGAGACGGCATCGTCACAGAGAAGGGAGCTGTCGAACCCAAAAACAAAATGAAGTAACAAAGTGAATAAAAATAAAAAAAAAATAAGAAGGGAGCCGTTGGTTTTTCGGACCGCGTCTTCTTTGATGAGAGGAAGAGCGGCCGTGCTGCTCTCCCTGCTCGGAATGTTCCTTGCTTCTTTTTTTTTTTTTTACCCTAGAGGGTGTTACGACCCTTATTTGAAGCTGATTTGTTAATTTAATAACAAACAACGCGTTGGAACGAAGGAGGTAGAGAGTTTTGGCGTCAGAATTCGACTTCGCAGAAAAGAACGAAAAAAAAAAAAACGAATGCACAATACATACCGTATTGCAAGACCGTTATACTCCGCGCTCGGGCAGGACTCATGGTGCCGCCGACGACCGTTAGGCGATTTATTTTGTTTCTTTAGCCTGAGCAATGCAGAGTTGTTACTGAGGCCCTAGTCAGTGTGGATTTTTCGGGCGTATAATCTGAACAGAAAGAATATTTTTATGGCGTCAGGAACGAAGCAGCAAGGTAAGGGTACCCTTCAAACGAAAATAATAATAATTATTAAAAGCTGCCCGATCACCGCTGGAGGCTCAAAGGAACGTTGGAGTAGTCGTCACGATAAAAACAAATCTAAAGGAGCAAAATAAATATCCTAACAGTCGTCGGCGGCACCATGAGGCCTGCCCGAGCGCGGAGTATAACGGTCTTGCAATACGGTATGTATTGTGAAGCCAAGACTCTCTACCTCCCTCGTTTCAACGCGTTGTTTGTTATTAAATTAACAAATCAGCTTCAAATAAGAATCGTAACACCCTCTAGGGTAAAAAAAAAAAAAAAAAAGACGCAAGGAACATTCCGAGCAGGCAGAGCAGCACGGCCGCTCTTCCTCTCATCAAAGAAGACGCCGTCCGAAAACCCAACGGCTCCCTTCTTATTTTTTTTTTCTTATTATTCTCTTTGTTACTTTATTTTGTTGTTGGGTACGACAGCTCCCTTCTCTGTGACGATGCCGTCTCTGGACATACGTTTGGCGTTTGTTTTGTCACGCGATGGTATGGTCCGACCGATGAACCAATCAGTTTGTTAGAATTGTGCCACGAGGTATAAAATGGCGGATCAAATAAAAATAATAAATGCAAAGAAGCGCACAGTTCTGCTTGTTTAGCCCCCTCGGCGCTTTATACTTCCAGAGGCGAGCGTCGCAGTGCCATGGCGTTTAACTTGTGCCGTCTTCATGACGCCATGAAAGATCCTCTTGAAGCAATGGACCTTTTGTAGAAATACGCAATGCGCATGCGCGGAGTATTTCATGCGCCTGGGTTCGAGAGTATCTAGTTCCAAACAATCCGCCATCTTGCATTTCTCGGCTTTGAGCGGTTTCGTTGTGTAGACCTCGGGGCGGAAGATTACGCACGATGGGGACAAAGGTGAGCTTGGGGGAGCCGTATCTAGGTCACATCGCCTCAATGGGTGAACAGGATGTAGCTGACGTTTTGGGTGTGGAACGGGTGGGAGAGGCCTTGGGCGCGCGTTGTTTTCCAATCACCTAGTCTCGAACCGATTCGCGTGTCTAGGTGGACATATTCGCCAAGAGGTCCATTAATTTGCTTCAGGGCATGGGCCTGCTCCTGTGTTCTCGTGCGTGCCCAGAGTGCGAAGCTGCGATGACGCTGCAAGTCCGCGCTAGATATGCGGATGGCTATTCTTGGAGATGCGGGGTATGGATGACTCGTGAGGTGCCCAAGAGGAAGCCGGTCAAGGTTCAGTGCCGAGGGGAGGTCTCGGTACGGAGCGGTTCTTTTTTCGAGGGATCGCACCTGACGCTTCCCCAACTCATGAATATCATCTACCTCTGGTGCCAGAACCTACCGTGTGCCGTCATTTAGCCGGAGACTGAAGTCGCAAGTAAGACAATAACTGATTGGACGAGCCTTTGTCGGGAGGTTTTGGTAAATGCCGTCTTTACGCATTCAGAGATGATTGGCGGCGAAGGCGTGACTGCAGAACTAGACGAGAGTATGTTTGGGCGGCGAAAGTACCATCGCGGGTATTTAAGGCCTGGTCAGTGGGTTTTCGGCGGTGTGGAGTGTGGCAGCGGGTGCTGCTTTCTTGTTCCCGTGGAGACCCGTGACGCTAAAACCCTGCTAGGGCTAATAGCCAAGTGGGTCTGCCCTGGAACAAGAATAACCACTGATTGTTGGGCTGGCTATCACAAGCTTGCAAATGACGCTTGCTTCACGCCCCTCACCGTAAACAACAAGCTGCACTTTGTCGAACCGAACACTGGTGCGCACACCAATACGGTGGAAGGCACCTGGGCACACGTCAAAAACTCTCTTCCATCTGGACGGCGCGAGAGCCACCATTTCACTTGTCACCTTGCAAAGTTCATGTTTTGGAGGAGAGAGAAGGCGCGCAGAAACACTGATAGATTCCAGTCCTTCGTCGCCGCGGCCGCCAAAATCTACAGCCCCGATGCAGATAGGGACCGCGGAGGACGATGATTCTGACGGCCCCGGTAACTTCAAGTGAACCGCTGCGCTGAGCCCGTCGCCCGCCTGCGTGCATAAAGACGACTTATGCGCCACCCGCTCGTCAAGTGCTCGTCACGTCAGTCATAGGTTCTTGTAGCGGTCTAAACGGCCCTTTTCAGGGAACCCATATTTTGCAAACGGAGCTGTGTTTTGAATGCGGCACCCCGTGTCTCTGTAAAAAGTTCAAAGGAAAGACCCAGCAAAGGTATGTGGTCCCCAACGTGGATATCGCGTGTTATGATTCAAATAAAAATTGTTCTTAATTATTTCGCGCCTTTGATTCCAATAAATGCCACCGTTGCAGTCGTCCCGCGGTGCTGTTGCTCGCCCATTCGCCGTCGGCGTGCCTCAGCTTCGTCGTCTTTGCTAGCGGCGCATCGGCCAAGGCGGCCTTTGATCCGAATAAATGCCGCCGTTGCAGTCGTCCCGCGGTGTTGTTGCTTGCTCGATCGCCGTCGGCGTGTTTCAGGTTCGTCGTCTTTGCTAGCGGCGCACCGGCGAAGGCGATTGATCTTATAAACTGCGTTCGGCTTTGGCTAGCAGACGGCGTTCGTAAAATGGCGTCAGCTGTTGCTGGCTTCACGCGGCGGTACCGTGCGTGCTTCTATTCATTCGGCGTTCGTTGCCATGGTGACGGCGAGGAAAGCAGACGAACTTTTTGTTGCGGAAGAACGCTGCTACGCAGCGATACCAAATGCGTTCTAAGGCCCTTCCCGCATGCTTTTCAATGGGCGGAAGGCGAACAAAAAGAGTTCGAAATAAGGACTTAACGCAGAAGGCTGCATTTCTCCAGCGCCTCATAATTTGACGAGTCTTGCACGAAAAGCATGTTTTTTGGCCATCCCGCGTCCTGTATTTTTTTTATCCGTAACGTGGTTCTAAAGTATCAAACTGCCGATGTTGGGACCGTCAGAAGAGAGGCATCGCCGGAAGCCACGTGAGTTGTATCACTCCCCATGCTTACCGCGACCGCGTGAAATATTTTTTGTTTATATGTTTGTCATTCTCATCATTTCCGCGAGCAATCCAAGCAGACAAGGTGTATTTTATTTGCTTTTCATCGCCTAATGTTGCTGTAAAGGTAGACGAAGATGAGTCAGCGAATCAAGTGAAGAAGTTCTGCACATGTCCTAGACGAAACACGCACTTTATGTTCGACGTTTACTTGTGCTTGGTACGCTCAGCAGTTCGTATTCTCTAGATGGCAAGAATCTTCAGCCTGAAGAGTATCTGATGACTCGACGAATTCGGTGTCCGAACCTTCAGCAATGCGATCGGGCGTGTAGAATTCTTAAAATCCTAATTTCTGCGAGCGTTTTGAAATTTCTTTTTTCTAAAACTCGATAGCTTGTTTTGTACCCAGTATGGCTGTGTACCATCGGATTGGATTGATAGAATACACTCGTACACTGGCTTGTACTCGCAACGCTTTCAACATTGACCTCCATTACGTCGATTCACTGACTGTTTGTCCTCTACTCTTACAGCACGCAAACTAACCAACGATGCTGCGATAAATCTAGTGGCACTGAAACTTCGTTTTCTACGATCGCTCGTTAAAAATACCAGAATGAAAATGAAAGCAGTTTACAACTCCCTGTAACGCCGAATGAGAGCGCAGTTCTTGAGGAGGAGGGGAAGGCACGGGGGGTGACCGATTCCGAGTCAAGAGGTCCAACGAGTCAAAATATCCAACGCGTCAAAAGATCCATTATTGGACCTTCTGACTAATTGGATCTTTTGACGTGTTGGACATCTTGACTCGCTATGGATCTTTTGACTCGTTGGATCTCTTGACTCGGTGGTCCTTTTGACCCACATTGGATCTCTTGACTCGTGTTTGGCGAGTCAAAAGATCCATCGAGTCAAAAGATCCATTAGTGAACCTTTTGACTCGTTGGACCTCTTGACTCCCTGCCCGATCACCGGGAAAGGGAGGACGGGCTTTGAAGAAGAGCAGGAAAAGAAAGAAAAGCAAAGCAACGATGAATGACGGCTTTCGGGTAACAAGGAGGTGCGTGACGGTCACTGCACTGCGGCGGGATGAGATCCCTCGTCTAATAACAAAGCAACAAAAAAGAAAGAGATGAGAGAAGAGGATAGAGTGGTTTCGGGGACGAAAGGTTTTGGGATCTTGAATGGCTGGCGGTGTCACGGCGTTGTGCGCTTTTCATTTCAATCGCCAGGTGACCAACGCCATCTCTTCGTGCGGTATGCTTAACACAGGAATTTCCCGGCAGTTGTGCACGCTGCACGGTCGCGGGGAAGTAGGTTGTTTCTCAAATTCAGAAATCAACGAACAGTTAATCGGTGACACAATTACGGCACGTTAATACCAACACGTGGTGCTGACGTCCTGCCCCTGCGGTGGTGCTGCTATCGACATTGCGCACGCGCAGACGGTCCACTTGACGCTCTCCCTGCGCACGTACAGGGCCCACACCTCGTGCGGAAACTGCGCCTTTTCCCACACTATGTGAGGGCTCTTATGGAAACAGCGCGTTGGTCTTATACGCGCAGCATGAGCTCAACTGAGAGGGAGGGCTGTGTGGATCAGTTAAACAGTGTAAAGTTTGGCAGTGATCCAGAGGGTCAACATGCCGCAGTATCTTGCCGGCCAGTGCAACATGACTGCTGACTGGCACCACGCTGTACGGAGAACCAGCATCGGCGTGCGTTCGTGTAATCACTACTGCGTGGTGCACCCAAAGACCCCAGGCTATAATCCGTTTCACCTAAGGATGGACCGCAGCCTACGTTAGAAACCGAGGGCGTCAAGGGCCATCTCGACCCATGCGACGTTTTGAACACCTTAGTGTTCGAGGCATTTCAGAGTTGGGGAAGGACCCTACTACCCCTTGTCTTGCTCTGCATGCACAAGCTTCTCTGGCTAGTGTTCAGGTTGAGCGTATTGATCAAAAGCCAGGCACACTTTTATTTTTCTTTCCATGTATCCGTGCTTTGAACGGAGCTCGCGCTCGAGCATTTCTGCATGTGCTCTGATCTGCGGTGCCACAACGCACTCGGCCAACGATCTCTCACCACGCTTCGTTTAGCCATGTGAGCTAAACCAAATGGGCTGCACTTAGAGTATCTGCACATTTCCCCCCGATAATGTTGTGGGCGCCGCCATCTTAGTAGTTAGTAACAAATCAAATGCAATTGCGAATCGACATGATCTAAAAGTGCGTCTTTCTCAGCATTAGTTTCGGTGTCAGGAAGCTCACTTAAAGGGGCGGTGCAAGGATATTCATTTGGAATGTTTTTCACTTTACACGAGCTTACTGGCACTAGTGGGACTCAAGGATACTCGCACGCAACGCCACTGGCCAAGAAACTCCTTGGTTGCGCTCTAATTTTTAGGACAAAACCGAGTGTTTTCATTCAATCTCTCCTTCGCAAAACTTGATGACGTAGCTGGGCGGTAGCAGTACCACCCAGTGACGATATTTGAATGCGGCTCATAGATTGGACCCGAACATGGCGTGGACACTCGATTTGGGCTCGTGATAATCGATATCTCGAGAAGCATTCGGGTAGTGTCCTGTGTCCAATCGCTGCATTGACGACAACAGCCGAACCATAACAATGTCTCGAACTCAGCGCGTGTCCTGTGCCTTGCCAAACCCAGCGCATTGCTATGATCAACATTGGTGGCATATAATCGGCCCCAGATCGCATGGCCGCTTATTCTGGCTGCGAGTTGAGGGGGTGAACGCTGCTCGTTTTTCTTAATTTTTTTTTTTTGCGACTTAGTCTGCGTATGGTGAAAAACGAACGGGGATTTCACAGGTCATTATCGTCAGGTATCCGTTCTAAGCGGTATTTGCGCAAAATACAAAAATCGTTGCATCGCCCTTTAATATTGCTTTGCTTTGTAGCGAACTTTTTAAACATTTGTGCAGGACGGAAAAGCGTTTCCTGTGATTTTTAGACAAAGCTTCAGATAACAAAAAACCATCATTCTAAGCACCAAGATGTGTACAAAGCGTAGCTTAATTAGTGACTCTAGTTTAGCCCGACCGCATATGCACAGAATGAGAACAAACAGCTTGATCTCGCGCCCTTGGCGCTGCTTCAGTGGCTTCATACACCCGTAGGGTTGGCTGCGCTCCGAATTAAGGTAAAGCAAAGCAAATATTCGAATCTTAGGGTTTCACAAGCCAAACCAACAAAAATCACTTAAAACGCCCTAATGAAAAAAACCAACATCTGCGGGTTGATTTTGGCTAACTGGAGATCTGTTGACGTGGAACCGAAATCTCACATTGGCCTCCGTCGGATTGCGGGCACCTCGGCCAATATTTAAATCAGACAAATATGGTTTCATGCGCCAGCGCTTTGGCTCAGAGACACTGAGACGATTTAATATTTTGTGTTTTGTTTTAATATCATTGCTACTTAAGAGCCACCGAGGTGGTTTTTGAAACAAAATATAGTCAAACCATTCCGACCATCATAGTTTGATTGCGAAAATGATTTTTGCAAGTGATAAAAAAACATTAAAATGTTTTCGCATACGTGGCGGAATCTGAAATGGCAGAATGCATTTCATGGCGCCCATTTCATTTGGATCGCGTCGGGCATGTGTCCTGACGCACAGCAGAACGCGCGCAAAAGCAGTTGTCCTACACCCTCAGCCTCGCGCTTGTTGTTCTGACATCTCTGGCTCGCTCACTGCGGGCATCGAGGCATCTGACACCCTGACATCTGGCGCTTTTTCTGTCTTTCACGTGGCGTTCTAAGTGGCACACGACGGAAAATGCACATCAAGCTGTTCTTCAACACGGGTCGCCATCTGTACTTTATATTAAGAAAGTACAATTTGCCGTAACTGAATGGGAAAAGTTTGAGGTCTTATACCATTCTTAACGTGAAATATATCAATGTGGAAGTTCTGGAAAATGTAATATTGAAGGATGCTTCATAATTTAAGGTCTCGTTGTTTTGTTTAGTTGACGTGATTTCGTTTAATAGCGCCAGGAAACAATACCATTTTAAACTTTACTTTTTTATTTTAAAATATACATTTTTTGTACAGTTCGTTGCTTACTTTTTTAGTTTATTACATCCCACCGAACACTCACGTATAATATGGTGGACGATGGGATGATATATCTCGGAAAAATATTTTTTTCATTATTAGAGCCTGTGGTTTATTAAGAACTAAATAATTAACTAAAAACTAAAAATAATCGTAATATTGAGACATTGACGTATTTTTGAGAAACAGCTCTTTAATTTGACATTAACTTTATAATTGTAAGGTACATAGAAAGAAAAGTATGAGCCGTCAAAAAAGCACCAAAACGTCATGCGCGGAGGGGTTGCACCGTAAAGGAGCGGTGCAACAATGTTCAATTGGAATGTTTTTGACTTTATACGAGCTTTCTGGCACTAGTGGGACTCAAGAATACTCGCACGCAACGCCACTGGCCAAGGAACTTCCTTGTTGCGGTGTAATTTCAAGGACAAAAGCGATCATTTTCATTCAATCTCTCCTTTGCAAAATTTGATGACGTAACGTGGGGATCGCAGTGCACCCATATGAAGATATTTGAATGCTGTTCATAGATTGGACACGAGCATTGCGTGGGCACTCGATTTGGGCTCGTGATAATTACTAGCTCGCGAAGCATTCAGGTAGTAGCCCGTGTCCAATCGCTGCAACGACGACAATAGTCGAGCCGTAACAATGCCTGGAACTCAGCGCGTGTCTTGTGCTTTGCCAACCCCAGCGCGTGACTACGATCAACATTGGCGGCATATAATCGGCCCCAGATAATGTGGCCGCTTGTTCTGGCTGCAATTTGAGGGGGTGAACGCTGCTCGTTTTTCTTTAATTTTTTTTTCCGGGACTTCTATTTCGTGGAGTGAAAAACGAACGCGTGTTTCATAGGTCATTACCGTCAGGGATACGTTCTAAGCGGTATTTGCGCAAAGTACGAAAATTGTTGCATCGCCCCTTTAAGCGGCACGTAGAGTTTCTGTATAGACGATTTCAGGCAGATGTGCATGGGCGCCGCCATCAACGACCTATAGCTTTTGTTTCCTCATATTCCGTGGGTTTTGCTTCATCACTGAACATCAGGACAGGTCATTGCCTCTTTGGGAGCTACTGTATCCTTCTCCCTAGCTTAGGCCTTTGTGGAGGCTCGTCACCGCCCGGTTCAGAGACTCGGAGTAACTGCGGAGTCTCGACAAGACAAAAGAATCGCTGCAATGGCAGCTCAATTCGGCACGTGTTTAAAGCGTCTATAGACCGTTCTATTAGGGTCATACCAGAGAGGTATGACCCTAATAGACCCTCACATCGTATGACGTCTGCTCCGCCGAGTGGGCTGTACCTAGCAATCGGGTGGCGTGCAAACTCAGTTTAAAATCGCGTCATTTTGACAATTTCACGCTCAGATGCGCAGCTTTTGGTATGCCAGTTATCGTGTAATACTATGCCAGATTGAAAGACGAACAGTGTCCAAATGCGCTGTTACCTGCGTACAAATAAAAACAATTGGAAAAACTGTGTCAGATTGGCCGGTCTCTCCGCCGAAAAGTAAGTCCGTTTGCTGTACCTTTTTTAGTATACAAAGTTTGTACTAGTGTAGTTTTTTGCGACCATGAGTGTAAGTCTAAAATATTAAATGAAAAAGTGCTCTCGTGCCGTAATACAAGCAGTAATTGAGGGTAGTACTGTGGGCTGACTCAACTGCTATTTAAGGAACGGAAAAAATGAGATGCTTGTTGACCATTTACCGAAATAGAACCACAGAGAGCTATAGGCTGATATTGAAGTAGCCATAACTTTTCTAAGAACGCGAACCACTTCACAACGGCAGCCACGAGCGAGATTTCGTTGTTCCGTACAGCCCGCCGGTACAGCCCAAAAATGAAGAATGACAACCTCCTGGTTTGTCGTCTGCTAGCGGGGTCGGGCGCATGCCCTCTCTCTCGTTTTACCCCGCCGAACCTGCTGAATTTCCCAGTTGTATGGAGAGGGCGCTGGTGTGGGACAAAATGGTGCCGCCCTGAGAGCGCTAAATAGAATGGTCTATAGGCTCCCTACGGGAGCCAGAGTAACGCGTTATTTTTCCATGTGCCACCACACCGCTATTTGCCGAGATCGATCACTTGAGGAACAAAGAAACCTGCGCCGAAAAGGAATGTAGACGTCGCACGCGCCCCGGTGTATGTTCCCTGCGTTTGCCTCATTATCCTAATTTATTGTTTTCCGTGCACGGCGGTGCGCGTGGTGCCGCTCTTTGCCGAGTTCAGTCACGTGAGCGGCCGAAATCGATAGAGCACGAATCCTATTGGCGGCGAGATGTTTTGGAGGCGCCTTCCGATGGTTACCTTTCCTGACATCATTACCTTGAGAACAAGAAGTTCGATGGTGTTCATTTTTAGCATGGTGGAAGCTTGAGATCATCACGCTCTGAAAGCAACGCTCCAAGCACCGTCAAAATTGAAGTTCTTAGATTATTCTTATTTCTGTCGATAAGAAATCCTTTGCTGACGTCATAGTCAGCGTTCGGTCAATCGTGGCAGACCGGCCACAGCGACGCTATCGATCGCTCAGGGTGCCAATACGTGCGAGGAGGGGCTTTCGCGCGTATCTTATGATTTCAAGATGGCTAAATGCGCAACTCTGGCTTCCGTAGGGAGACAATGCAGGAACTCGAGCACAACCGGCCCTTGCGCAACTCGACCAAACCGATACGTGCAGACGTACAGTTCCTGGAGTGGCCGCTGCGGGAGAAACGGCGGAGTTGCGATCGCGTCAAGTTCGGTTCTCGAGTACGCCATGGAGAC
Organism: Ixodes persulcatus; assembly: GCA_013358835.2. Taxonomy (NCBI): domain Eukaryota; kingdom Metazoa; phylum Arthropoda; class Arachnida; order Ixodida; family Ixodidae; genus Ixodes; species Ixodes persulcatus. Next base: position 30,896 of record JABSTQ010005676.1, on the reverse strand, counting down.
ATTTTTTTAATGCAGTTTCTTAAGGCAGTTTTCGAACTGAGTTGTTTTAGTACCGTTAATTAACACGCAACCACTCTGACGAAGAACCTTATTTTCCACCGCCTACGTGTAAGGATAGAAAATAATATTTTCTTTTAGTCTCCCAATTGTAGAACGTGACAACAAAGTTGTGTGCACCGCATTGTTGCCGTTGTCTTAAATTCGATCTAAAGGATTCGTCATCAGGTTGGTGATATCCGCTGTAACGATATTCAAAAGCGGCCTATACTATGGACGAGGGCACTGCGCGATAATTCGATTTAGGCTCATGACAATCAATTCTTGGACCTCTGTTCCGGCTGCCAATAGACATTTTGCTGAATTAGTCAAGCATCAAGAATAATGCAGGAAGTATAGATCTACGCGCCTCATGCCTAGTGTCTGCAGCCGTAGCTGTTTTAAGAGAAAGGCCTCTCACACATGGCATTTTGCACGCGCGTTCGTTAGCGCAAGTTTTCGATAATGTACATGGAATATTTTATATGTGCAAGAAAAACACGTGCGGTGCGTAGACCTACATTTGCAGAACTCCCTTTGATGCTTGGATAATTTACGAATAGGTGTATTGTTTCGAAGGCTGGAACAGCCGAACCTTAATGTCAGAAACCCGACATCTTTCTCTGTTTTTCAAACCCATAGCTTGTGGCTGGGATAAACATTGACGGGTTATGATTGGCTCTAAATCACGTGGTAGCTGTTCTGATTGAGAGTTGAGGGGGTGACTGCTGTTCCAAATACTTTACTAGGGGGATTATATTCCACTCCTCGAAAGTACAATAGTCTCGGCGCGGACAGGTTTTCTGGGTTAAATGGCTGGACGTCCCGCAGCCGTGAAGTTTCCCCCACTAAATCGGGGGCTTTGCGAGAGCCATCTATCGTAGGGGAGATCTCGGCTATCAGGCGGTATATGATGATGATGATGGTGATGATGATGGTAGTTCTTGCTTTTGAGGCTGGTTTTTTTCGATAAAGACAGTGCCCGGTGGCCGCGCCGCTGGCCGTTTGATTGTGCGTCTTTTTATCTATCTTATTTTATTTATACATATATTCGCGTATAAATAAAGAACACAACGACGACGACGTTGAGAGGATGACACACCGGGTCACGGCGGTGCCTTGATGTGGGCACTGGGCATCAGTTCCTCGTAGGCGGCAGCTCCTGCTTTGACTGGGCTACCTTCTTGGAGCCTGATGCTTCGACCCCAGTGGGCTCCAGTGAGCGACAGCGCCATCATTTTTGGGGGGCTCCTTCATGCACCGATCGAACTGCGTGCCAGATTCCCCATGGCTCGCTGCTGACCCATCCAATCCGCCTCCACGAAATCTGGACTTCTGCGAATCGGACTGCCATCCTCCCCAATACCAACTATTCATGTCGTCGTCATCATGCATGTATAAACTCATCACATTATGATGTTAACTAACGCGGCACCGCGGGCCTCTGTGGTGCGGGATGCTGGCTTTCCGCGGTGCCGCGGCTCTCTAGAGACAAATATATAAGGACTAAAGACGAAATGCTTTGCTGACCAAACGCCGTGAGCGTCTTAAAAGAAAAAACAATAATCTTTCCTTGTTTATTGGATGCAAATTCCAAAACTAAACCATACTAATAGAGCACATCACTGAAATAATATACGCAATACAGAAAATAACAGAGTTTGTCTTGAACGCAAAACAAAAAAATACACATAATTGGGGAGTTTTTTTTTGTTTCCGAAACCAAATTCAAAAGTCGAAATTAAACTAATGTTTGCTGAAAGTCGTGGTATATCGTGTGCATTGTTTCGAAAAGAGCATCAAACGAAAACACCACGCAGCACGTTTGACGTTGATTGACACCTCGAGACACTGGCTTCCGCTGGCGCACCGACTGCGGCGTAGTGTTACAGTGTACTAGAATACTTGGGTAGTGTTGGGACCGGAGCGGCTCGCCTGAGGCGCGTGGTATTGATCGCGACAGGTGTCGACACCGGCACCTTTCCCAGAAGTTTATGGTGGAAGAAATACATTTAGGTGATGACCCTGTCTCGCGCGGCGACCAGATTATGTTCGGCGCCCCGAGCGCGCTTCACTCGCACGGGGATAGATGGCGCCCACGTAGAGAGGGGCTTGTGAAGGCTTGTATAGAGGGCGTCTGAAGGAAATTATGCATTCTTTACTTGGTCCCTGTGTACTGTGTAGTGAAATTATGAATTTATGCTGGCGCACTGGCACTGATTGCCTTTTCCCCCGTGCGGTTCCTGTTTTTTTTTTTTTTAAACGTAACATTCCGATGAAAACTCAACGTGACCAAAATACTCGTGTAAATATAAAACTTCCCGGCATAATCTACTGGGCCTTCAATAATTTAGAGTAATTTAGAGTAAACACCTGGGTCGTACTCGCATGTTTTGTCAAACAACATGTTACATAGCGGGGCCTTCATAATTCTTTACATTCGCATAAAGTTTTTAGCATTACAAATGGTTTATACAAACAATGTCAACTTGTACTGTGAAACATAAAAAACTTGTGAGCACAAAAAATTTCTATTAGTGATGACATAGTCACCGAAATGATGACACAGTATGATGACATACGGACTGACATGATGACACAGTGACTGAAAGTCGAACTATAGTAGCTGTTATAAGACATAAATCTCTTTTCATCTATACTCTCACAATATGGTGTCACCCAGTCTTACAGGTAAAAAAATACCTGACAAATATTTTTGCTTTAAAATATACATAAAAGCTGAATTCACTGCATACTACCAAAAAACGCCATATCCAACATTCTGTGTTTCTCGCCCATGCCCTTAAACTAAAACGAGCGCTGCTTTGCTGATTTCTTTATTTCTTGAGCTTTTTTGTTCCTACTCATCGTAATGTGCTTACAGTGTTCTCGCATTCGCATGCTGAAGTAGTAGTGGAGCAACTGGGCAATTGTTTCTTCTTTGTGTTCAGCGCATGGAAATGTTATTGTGGAAGTGCCAAGAACACTGTCGATTGTGTCCCAGTGGACAGTCTTGTGGCTTTTATTTTCCGCGAAGAACTGTTCCGCTTTCTTCAGTAGCTGGAAAATGTTCTTGTTGGGGTGCACAACGCCTCCTCTGTTCTTCACGTTTGTCAGTGCTGCTTCAGTAGAAGTGTCCCTGTTAATGCTGAAAGCAGATCGGCATGCAAGGCAGCGTGTTGCTTTTTTTTCACGCTCCAAAAAACCCAGTTACATATTATAGCATGCAGTCCACAGCCTTGGTTTCTTGAGCCTTTTGTGTCCAGACATCTTCGCATTCCAACGCTTCGAAAAAAATTAGACTGGAAAGCTTGGTCTTAATTTGGCGAACGAGATGAGGAGACTAGGTAGTAACTTGCGATCGGCCCTCGGGATTGCACGACGCCACTGCTCCAGGTGAGCGTCATTCGATGGAGCTAGAAACAAGGACACTCGCTCTGCGCAGTCCCGGTACCCCGAATTTCAGTTAGGAACAAAACACGTCTTTCCCATCCTTATAGCCTAACTTCTTCATCGGGTTAAGGCTCATCTTCGTGCACGATTGTGGCACCTGTGATCGCACAGAACTAAAGCAAAGCATGAGGCCAGCTACTGACCGCACACCACAACCACACGGCGAAAAAGGCGAGCAACCTACGCCCCCGACACCGTGGCCGCCGAGGAGAGACCTCATACCCACGGTGCTTAAAGTCCCTCTATCCTGGGAAAAGTGGCGCCATTCATTGTTGAAGAAATGCTCGAGGCACGTGCCGCGAGCCACTTCTGGGAAATTCATGGCGTCTGACATCTATCTCAGTGCCGCGCTGTGCCGGCATGATTTTCCCAAGGGCTGAACGTTGCACGGGCCTCGTGGATTGACGCAACTCGCGCTACTTTTGAAACGTGAAGGGGCTTTAACGGTGCTCACACCTCAGCGCCCTCCGCGGCGCCGCGGAACAACTATACTTCGTTCCACCTTATGTTGTACCGCAGCGAAGTCTAGAAGCGCGAGCTCATAGCGTTGGCAGCTGCTCTTAAGTCACGATAGCTTGTGCCGCCGGGATGTGCCCCAGAGCAAGGAGCTCGCCCTTGTAGCCTTTCCTGCGGTACATCATAAGGCGAAACAGAGTATACTCCTTGTTCAAGGCTATCTCTGAACACAATCTGGTCGCTTGCTCCACGCGAGAAGAGCGGCCAGAGTCACCACCTAAATGTATTTCTTCCACCATGCACGTGCGAAAAAATTAAATTTGGGGGCCTCTTTGGTAGTGCGCATAGGATTTCTAATACAGCCACGACCTGCCGACGGTCGTACCTCAGCAGGTCGCGGCAGGTTAATTATGCTGCTGCACGACCGTTGGCAACATGATGCCTCAATGAATTGGACAGTACACACTGCATTACTCTGCCTTCACATAAAAACAATTGTGACTTTAAAGAAGGCGATTGCAAGATGTTTCAGCGTAGAATTACCTAAAACGTTTGGTTCGTCGGATGGTGAGCATTTTAAATGAAATGCCGATCTCTTTGGTTGCAGAAAGCCAAACATTATATATTTGGCGGGAACATTTAAAACTCAGAAGCAGTCTCTTTTTTTTTGCAATTTTATTTTATGGCGTAGCGAAACAGTACATGTTAAATAGAGCCCGAGATATTTTAGCATGCTTTAGGTGCCCCAGTTTAACTTCTCTGTCTTCTTTTCTGCCTGTCTTCTTCTTGACCCTAATCAGCCCGCAACCACTCAAACGACGGCCTCAAAGAGATGAGAATCATGGCTGCCACGACCATCCGAGGACTGCCCGACGTTCACTTGTAAGGAATGGCTTATAACCCGTGACAATTTTTATCACGCGTTTTAACATTAAACCTAAGTCCAAAAAAAAAAAGATACAAAGTGAGCCGAACAAGTAATGCTTTATAAGATTCAAAGAAGAAAACTTGCAACTACTTCACATCATTTAGAGCACAAAACAGCAGCACACGTAAATCAGGCAAGGTAAAAGTTGTAATAGTTTACACCACGGTATAGAACAACATGGTTACAATGTGCAGCGCATACACGATTACAGTGTGCAGCGCATTGTCTTCTTGAGGATAAACCATCTCAAATCCAGACGCTCAAAACAATATCCAACCGACAGCTGCTTTCTGACAGCTAGCTAAGACTCGACTGAGCTGAGCATTCGAAGGGAAGGACCCATGGTTTCAATGGGGCCGCATCTGGTTCACGCAAACGTACAGGGTGTTTTTGTTTTATTCTTTATAGAAACTTAAAGGACACATGCAAAGAAAAAAAACATTTTTTTTAAACAGCTTAGATGGAAAAAGGATATCATAAAACGATTTTACAAAGAAGAAAAAAAATTTTAGAGCTATATTTACGGCGCTATCGAATTTGTAGTTGGCGCCCGCTTGCGCCGCGGAAAAGTGGCCCTTATTTATCACGTGACGGGCCCATATTTGTCACGTGGTGCTCGCGCTCTTTCGGAAGCTTCCTATGGCCTCTAAAAGTCACTTATTCATCTTTGTTTGAAGTATAACAAAAAACTAAGATGAATAAGTAACTTTTAGAGCCCAAAGGAAACTCCTGAAAAAGCGCATGCAGACGTGATCGACCTGTGCGCCGGTCAGATGACGGCGGCGGCGCCCCGAACCAGACGAACTTCTGCAGCGGCGGCGACGGCGGCGTGGAGAAACACGTTGAAGCGGCGTTCGCACAACGCTCAGCGTGCGGCGGCGGCGTCGCTTTACGGCTCGGCGACGCAGGGCGGCGGCGCGCGGGCCTACCACGTGACCAGCGGCGGCTCCAGCGGGCGCCAACTACAAATTCGTATAGCGCCGTAAATATAGCTCTAAACATTTTTTTTCTTCGTTGTAAAATCGTTTTATAATATCCCTTTTCCATCTAAGCTGTTTAAAAAAAAATGTTTTTTTTCTTTGCATGTGTCCTTTAAGAAAAATGAAGTTGGAAGATACATGAATGCCGCCTTTAGTTATATATGTAGGGCTCGGTGGACAATAAATTGGCGAATTACCGTCGCAATGTTCAACAACTAACGAAAATCCGTTAGTTAACTTGTTCATTAACCGTTTAATTGGCCATGCTGCTGTTGCAGTTTAAATGCGGGTCATTATTAAAGGCTAACACAATTTCAACAATTAGCGAAAAGGCAACGAGGTTCGCGAAATTGATCATTAAATTTTTCCTTTCTTCGCATGATTCAGAAACCGTTTGATGATAATGACACGTAGAATAGTGAGGTAGTCGTTTTGAGGTGCGCTTGGCATACAACGTAGTCGTCTTGAGGTAAACTTGGCATACCACATCAGGTAAGGCGTCGAAGCAAAAGGAAACCGCCCTTTTCATGCTGATCTCGTTAGATTTCGGCTCAAGGGCAGTCTTCAAATAAGCAACACCGTCGGATTCGCTGAACTTACGAACAACTCGGTATAGAGTTGGCACCTTCACGTCGTTGCGACACAGTGCGTCGCGATCGATGCCTTGTGGGATCGCGGCTGGAGCTTCGCTGTTCACCCCTGGTGAAGACGAGTCAGTTTCCCGAGCGAGTCCCGAACGCTTTGCAACAATGAGGTCTGGTGGACTTGCCTTCCGCTTCCTTTCCGCTAGTATTGCGAGAGGGTCACCACTCAGGTCCTGGGCTACACTTGGCAGCAGAGTCGGCGCAGCGCCTGGCGTAAACGAGGAATCCTCACTTGCTTTTCACCGATTATGCGGACGTAGTCTCTAAGAATGAAGGGGGGCTCGAAGTTCAGCTAGCAGACAGAACCTGTTTCTTCAGGGCGCTTGTCCGATAGTTGCAGATTATTTTCGCAAAGATCTCTTGTGGGTCTCTCCTTCGGAACGTTGCAAATGGGCGCCGTTTTCACGCCTTTCACTCGGATGTAGCCCGCATTACAACTAGGTGCGCAGCAAGAGTTCTGTTGCCATTTCGCCGACGGCTTTTTGGCACTACCCTTACGCGTTCACCATTCGCAAAATCAGAACACACAATATTCAAAACATAATTCGATCGAACACACGGAGCTATAAAATCGTAGACGGCTTACCAACGCGCGCACCACTCATTGTGATAAAAATAATAATAATAATAAAAACAATAACGTCGTTGATTCAAACGCATTTTTCGCCAAACGTGGCGGGCTGCGGAATTTTTTTTTTCGGGTAACTCGACTACAACGCCGCCACAAACTACTGTCAACACGAGTTCTTGTTGACGAGCCGCTCCGGTCCCAACACTTCCCAATTATTCTAGTACACTGTAGTAGCGTAGCGCGTAGTCGTGAAATGTCTATGACGGATGATGATGATAGCTTTGCTTCTACTGACGCGGACCTTCCTTCCGTCAAGGCTGGATTGGGCGCTGTAGGCGTTCTGTCTAATGCAAAGGTGCGGACTGGAATGTATTCAACCTAGTAAAGTATTTGGCTGCTGCTTGCTCTAATAGACCCTCTCCGAAAGTCTGTCTGGCCACTTGGATTACTATCATCTAAAAAATGGCGTATATGTCGTACTAATGGCGGCTTTATATTTACTGATGACGGATTAAGTTGAAGATGCTCCTACGCTGATGATTCGAGGCCATAACATTCGAGACGTTGTCATGATGCGGATAAGGAACTGAATGTAAGATCTGCATTGGCGTTAATTTTAAATTCGGTCCTGGTCAATCTGTTAGTAGCGCACAATCGACTTCAAAGCCACTTGATGTATAGAACTTTATCAAGGCGCGTGTATCGGTTGGCGCTTCGTTCTGACTGGTGGCATTTTTATGGCCAGCGACAGAGATAGACTAAAAAAGAACTGTACAGTGAAAAGCACATTCTTGTATGCCGTTGACTAGTGAATGTGATGGTGCCCGATACAATACTGCAGACTACAGGTTAATTGCCACCATTAGTAAGACAAAATTTAATCTGTCATTTCAACCACCAGATGGCACTGAATATCGCAAAGGGTCTAGTCATTCGTCGCCTGACATTTTATTCAGAAGAAAACTAACCTGTTTTGTTTTTTAGGTCATGAATGTGAATGATTTTAAATGATGTTTAGAGGAGGCAAAAAAAATTGTTGCATCATCCCTTTAGTGCTGTACAAAGAGTTTCACAGTAATCATCAATGATCTCTACATATAAACTATAAACTTTGACAAAACTTTGTGTTCTCTATTACAGCGTAACAACGTTACATAAATATCTAGGCCTAATCCAATGCTCTTTTTCATACTACAGTCTAAAAATCATGTATCTTCAATTCGTCTTCAAAGTTTTTTTTCATTGGTGAGCATAGTGTTTGTTTTCAAATATGAGGTAACACTTTGGCGTTTTTAGCACACTTGAATACTTGTTTGAGTATTGTTCTTTTTTTCAAATGTAAACACGGTCAGCTGACAAACTAATGTATACGGTCTACAAGAATGATCTCCATCTTTTGCTACGCTGTCAAAGCCGGTTGCTATTGCCCGAGTTGTAAGCCGACAGCGAAATGACATTTTTGAACTAATGAACAAATCAAAAAATCACTCGATATCTCTCACGAGCAATCATAAGTAATGAGCTGGAATAAGGGTTGAAGAAAACGATTACCCTAGCAGATGCTATAATTGGGACGCCTATGAGATTGCCGAACCACCCATTAAGATCTGGCAATGAGAAGCGAATCGCGAAGAGTCAAACCTCCTAAGAATGAGCCAAGCATTGTATTTCTAGGCCCGCGAATTTCCATTTGATATTAACGTCTGCTTCTAATGAAATTAACCTATTCGAATTCTGGAGCACAATGACGTGCTTACTTACAAAGGCAATGGCTGACAACGAATTTCCAGCGTCTTTAGGCGTGGGCGCGTGCTGAATGAGGGTGCCACGTTGTCTTCCTCTTACGATTTTTTTTTCTTCTTGTTTTTAAATACATTATTGTGTCAAGAATCGCTAGCCTTCTAATTCTGTTGTATGCATGCTTAGAAAGCTGGTGCTTGGTCAGCCTCAATGGGCGACTGGTCCCTCAGCTGTCGGATGAGAAATTTAGCCTGTGTAGTACAACCTCTAGCATAAGGTTTTTAACACGCACCACGCAATAGTGATACACGGGAGAAGCCAGTACGCTTTTCCATATCGAAACAGACAGGGTGGTTAAACAATCTAAACTTAGGAACTTTTGTTGGCAGTGAAGCAAAAGCTGTTTTTTCCCTTGAGCTACCGCACATTGAACCCCAATCACAGCCGTGCCCGCACGCTCTTCACTTCTTTAGAAATGACAAAACGTTGTCGCCCAGTTATAGGAGGTATTCACTGGCCGCCATATTTGAGGTCACTGTTTAGAGCGCATGCTCAGAACGAGCTCACATTAATAGGCTGCCAAGACCGGCAATCTTGGTGGTGCGGAATGCACGTGGCAAAAGAACTGTGGAAGCTCGCATTCAGCACGCGCTCCGCAGCCGAGCACACAGCTATGGCCGCCAGTGAATACTCCCTATAGGATCTTTGGTTTCTGCAGCGCGAGCTTTCGCTACACGCGTTCCAACCTGCGGAGTCACTCGCTACGTTGTTCAAACACAACGTTGAAAGCGAACTATGAACCATTTACTGAAACTCTTCTTTTTATTCGACACATGAATTCCGGTCATTAAGGTGAAAACGACGATGTGTTCAAAGATCTAGAAAGATCAGTTGGGATTGCCGGGACCTGAGCTGGGTAGTCTGAAATTCTTCCGAAGGTTTCCAGCTGCAAGTTGATGGTAAAAATAAGAGGGAGGGATGAAAGAGAGACACACAGCTCTACTATCAACCATTTACAAAAAAAAAAATTGTTTTTTTTTTTTCATTGACACTCACGAATTCGGTACAATGAAGTGAAAACAAGGAAAGCTTTTTCCGCGAAGTTCAAGAAGCGTGCTAATGAGCTGTTATGACAACGGAGTCACGCGGAACAAGATGTCAACACCCAAATTGTCGGTGCTCAATATCGGGCGAGCTTGTGGAACACAGCAATAGCGATCTTCTTTAGAAGGCGCGCAAGCACCACCGTCTGTAGCCTACTAGAAATTCGTCAATGCCGAGAGGATTGTTGAAATATTTTGACATACCCTTCAAATTTGTTTGTCGTATTTTAGATGTCTGTCAATGTTTGCTAACAGCCTGACACACATTTTAAGTATTTCTAAAGTGTGTAAAAAACCCGCCATAGCTCTGTGAGAGGCCTCTGTGGTCTGTCCAAAACCTTTCTATGAAACCACAGCGCCCACCAAAAAATCGTTTAATGTATCTGTGCGAGAAATCAAGTGACTCTTCATAATAACGTGTTCCTCTAACAGATCTATTAAAATTTCTCCCAGATAGGCGATCCCCGCAAAAACCTGTCTGAATGTTTTAGTTAGGGGGGATTTAACCACTATTTATTTGTACACTTTTCCCCATTGATTGCGCAGAATTTTCCCGGCACAAACAAGTTCCATGCTCGCAGCTGCGCATGCAGGTCGCGCGCTCAAGGTGGGCTTGGGCCACGGCTGATTGTTGCCGATCTCGAGCTAGATCTTCTTTTCTCTGCGTCCGCCGCTACCGGAAGCGGCCAATGGGCAGCGCGAGATAATGGTCAATACTAAAGCCCCTCTATAGTTGATTGCAAGCTAAGAAAAAACCGGAAATGCCTCTCAGAGGAAACTGTATTCCTACGCCGAAAAACGCCAGCCAATCGTTTTCATGACGTCAAGATTCCGTGGACCAATCGCGATCCTTTTGAAAAGAAAAAACCTCAACATGGCTGCTGGCCTTAGCAACGCGACGCTAGTTTCTCGTGACAATTATTCTGCTTTTTTGCACCGTGTTTTACGTGCCCGAGGTTACGCCACGAAATCTTAATGGTATCGGCTTGCGCTTGCAGCAGTTTTTGCGCGACAACGTGAGAATCCAGCGACGCTATCGCCAACGAAAATTTCGAAGCGGGCGCGAGGCTTAGCACTGCTGAGAGGTGAGAAGCTACGCCGGACGTCGTCTGCTTCGTTGGATTTCTGTCGCCTCTGCCCCACGTTGCTACTCAACATAGTACCGGCACCGCTGCTTCAATTCGCTGTGGTTTCCGCGGGTGAGCTGAGATTGCCGTGCACCTCAGTGGGATCCATGACGGAAGACAAAGAGAGCGGGGCGTAGGGTGCCTACATGTCTGTCTGTCTCAGGGTGAAGACATTCATTGTTGCACTGAATGTTCAGCGCGTGACGCTCTCGCGCACTCGTTGCGTGACCTGGGCGCTAAAATGGCATCTATGCATTAGCCAAAGCTACGCGCTCGAGCTGATTGACACCGGATTGCGCGTACTTCAAAATGCATAAAAAAACGATTGGGCGTAAAAATGGCTGAGATGTCACCACTCAAGCAAAAGCGGGCGTTTGTATGAAGGCACTCTGGCGGGGCGCGGTGGTGGTGTCGATGACTTGGGAGGGTGCCGATTTGTCAAAACCCGAAAAGTATAATTATTCTTGTTTTCTATTAATCCAACAAAATAAAGGCACACATTTCGTGCGCAAAGCCCACAAAACTAAGTAAATCACTAAATATTTATTATTTGCAGGAACTATAAGTGCTTTGTTATTTATAATTTTGGCGAGAGAAAGGTTGGTTTCGTTTTCGCCGCTTTCCCTCAATCGAAGGCGCTGGAAGACGGTATGTTAGACAGTATCTTGGACAGAAAATGAATTGGGAAGACGGTACATTGGACATGACTCTTTCTTTACTAAACAGCTATTTCGTTGACAAAAACGTATTCTAACTTATTTAAACGTCCTGAATGAATTAAATAAATATTGTAGTAGTTTAAGACACGTTTACTGGAGGAAGAAAAAGCAACGTTGCTAGCGAACTACTTTCTCGACGGCGGAGGCACTTCAGATGGGCGCAATGCGCTTGTGGGTGGAGCTAAAAGATTGTTCTTAGGTTGCATCCGACTATAGTCAATACGATTAAAGCCCCTCTATCCTGGGAAAAGTGGTGCGATTGATTGTTGTGCAAATGCTCGAGGCACGTGCCGCGCGCCACTTCTCGGAAGAACGCGGTGTCTGAAATCTAGCTCATTGCTGCCTTGTGCCGTCATGATCGTCACAAGGGCGGCACGTTCCACGTGCCTCGTGCATCGACGTACCTTGCACTACTTTCGAAACATGAAGGGGCTTTAATGGACCTTTTGTAGGAATACGCGGTGCGCATGCGCGGAGTATTTCATGCGCCTGGGTTCGAGAGTATCTAGTTCCAAACAATCCGCCATCTTGCATTTCTCGCCTTTGAGCGGTTTCGTTGTGTCGACCTCGGGGCGGAAGAGCACGATGGGGACAAAGGTGAGCTTGGGGGAGCCGTATCTAGGTCACATCGCCTGGTGAACAGGATGTAGCTGACGTTTTGGTTGTGGAACGGGTGGGAGAGGCCTTGGGCGCGCGTTGTTTTCCAGTCACCTAGTCTCGAACCGATTCGCGTGTCTAGGTGGCAGCACATATTCGCCAAGAGGTCCATTAAAGGGGGATTCAACCGCTCGTCACTCAATGGGCAAATTTCGCTACACAAACCTGATTTTCAGGAATGCACGATAGTATTCATTCTTTTTGGGAGTTAATTATGATAACGTAATGAAGGTTGTGCGGCCTTTGGATTTTTCTTTTCGAGCGCTGGAGAATTTTAATAAAATCCAGAAATATGACCGTTTTGACTGTTTTTAGCATGTTTTGAGGCATTTTTGAAAATACAATTATTTAGAAGACAAACGTGACAGAACGCTTGGCCGTACGTAGTAGGGGTGCCTATAATCTTAATTTTAAGACCATGACGAGAAAGCAAAATATTGTTGTATTTGCGTATTTGTGTAAATAAAATCACCCTGTTAATTTTATTTCCCACTTGATAAATGAAATGTCGACACTAGTACTAAATGCCTCAAACCGGAGATTTTTCTGCTGTTGCTGTTGTTGCTTTCCTCTCGAGCTCGAATTCCACCGCGATGTCTCGTTGCTCGTGGATCGGTAGCACGTGTAGCGAAAGCTCACGCTGTAAAGGTCACTGATCGTGGAGTCAATGCACCGCCTCTGCCCGTTACAATCTGGATGAGCATCGTACCGGCGTGCTGTCATGTATCCAGTCTTGTACACGTTACTAAAAAAAACGTAATTGATTACAATTACTCTTGACTAAAAAGTATTTGATGAGGTTACTTCATTACTCGACAGCAAAAGTAATTGGACATTACTTGAAGAAGTAACCGTTACTTTTCTGATTACTTTATTGTTTGAAGACTTACATGTTTGGCACTCATAACAGTGAACTACTCCGAACCTATATTTCACATTTTCACAAGAGCAGCAGTTCCATGATTTGAAACGGATCATGTGTAGTATCCATCAGCGGAAGAGATCGCACCGACCAGTTCTCAACTCGATACCTTGCTTGTCACAAAACTACGTAGGGGAAATAGGGAAATATTTGAACTGACGTTGTTATATTTTGCATCCGCTTTAGACATTCTTCGGTTCTGGTTCCCCCACGGGCTGCGTGTAGGTACCGTAAGCAGAAGTTTTTTTTTCATTATTTCTCTGTGTGTGTGCGTGAGGGGGCTAGTTTGAACGAAGGACTTACAAAGCTACATTCTGCTCCCTCAAACTTCGCCCTGAATGGCCTTTGTCACGCACTGGAGCTTCCCTGCGGCTTCCCAGTTCCAGTCCCTGCGCGAAAAAAAACAAACAAAAAAAAACGAACATTCCACAGAAATTGTACATACAAAGGGGTTGACCTCGTTTCCTACACCTCCTCAAAAGTCATTCTTTTTTTCTGTTCCAAGAATGAAGCAAATTTTATTTTTTCATTTCAGAAAAAGGTGTGTGCAGAGGGTTAGAAGTAATATATATTACTTCAAAAAGTAATCAGATTATTCTTGTGATTACTGCCTAATAAAAGTAATCAACTGATTACAAAATTACTTCAGAAAGTATTCGATTACAAGTAATTTGATTACTTGTAATGCGTACGGTGCAAGTCCGCATGTATTACTATTGCGTGATGCACGTTTAAGATATCAGACAAGCAGTGGTATACTGCACTGTCTTTCATCTCCAACGAAGATACCAGATGCCCTCAGAGCTGACTAACTTCCCGCTGTATAAACATAGACACAACATAATTACAATAGACTAGTGCCACTAAATAAGCTACGCTTAAGAGTAACGACACTTCGCCATATTGTGGCTTAAAATCATGGTTGCCAGTTATCTGAACTTTATCTGAAATCACAGGAAACGCTTTTCCGTCCTCCACAAATGTTTAAACAGTCCGCGACAGAGCGAAGCAATATCACATGAGCTTCCTAACACTAAATCGAATGCTGAGGAAGTCGCACTTTTGAATCATGACGATCGGCCGTTGCGTCTGCTCTCCACAAGCCCCAATATGGCGGCGCCCACTACAATGCCGGGGAACGGAGTGCCGATACTCTAAGCGCAGCTCATTTAGTGGCTCTACAATAGACCTATTGCTAAATTACCCAAGCCTCAAGGAGAATGATGGGAATGTATGGACACGCGCCACACGCGCTCGCCTTCCCCGTATAAAAGATTCGAAGGAAAACACCAAAATAAAGCGTTGACAAGCGCGCGTGCAAATGCAATTTGTTTTAGATATTTGCTTTAGTAAAGCTACTACTGCTGACGCCAGCACGTGCAGCGCGTGTAACTACACTCAAAGCATGCTCCCTGGCGCTTGGGAATTTTGCAAAAGGTCTATTGATAGCTCCGTTGGTCGGAACTTTTTGAAAATTGCAAAAGAATTGCAACTATACTCCGTTTCACCTTATGTTGTACCGCAGCGAAGGCTAGGAGCGTGAGCTCATAGCGTTGGCAGCTGCCCTTGGTGCACGAGAGCTTACGCCGCCGAGATGTGCCCTAGAGCAAGAAGCTCGCGCTTGTAGCCCTTCCTGCGGTACAACACAAGGTGAAACAGAGTATAGTCATCAGTAGACTCCTAGCGAAAGGCTTGATAAGGCTGTAAAGGCGATACTTTTGTTGATTCTATTTTTTTGTTGTGTGCTATGTTAGCGCGCGTGGTCAAACGTTTGCATACGCTACAAGCGTGGCTCGTTAGCAACCTAAGATCGTGCAGGGTTGAGTAGAGATATCCTAGGGTGCCTCAATGTCCTTCTTTTTAGGGTGATGCCACCCTTTGTAGTACCCGTTGCCGACAGCACGCGCTCATGGGGAAAATACAAAGAAATCTACGAAAACAAAATGTCGCCATAGCACAGTCAGCGCCACAAACGCATGCAGGGACACGCTCTTTCACGCGCTTCTGAACAAAAAATGAAAATAAACATGTGGAACAAAATGGCGAGATACCACCACCCTAAGCAAGGCGCATATGCAGGCACCCTAAGGTATCCTAATATGTAGGGTGCCTCAATGCCCTTCTGCTTAGGGTGATGCCACCCTTTGTAGTACCCGATGCCGACAGCACGCGCTCACGGGGAAAATACAAATAAATCTACGAAAATAAAATGTCGCCATAGCACAGTCAGCGCCACAAACCCGTTCCGGGACACGCTCTTTCACGCGCTTCTGAACAAAAAAAGAAAAATAAAAGTGCTGGACAAATTGGCCAGATGTCTCCACCCTAAGCAAAGCGCACATGAAGGCACCCTTCTAATATGCATTTGGAAATAAAAAAAAAAAGTTGAATGAGCTGCAAAGAAGGCTAAAATACTTATTCCGAACAACATTTATTTTATGAAACATTATTTCAGATATTTTCATTCTCTGTATACCTTGTTTGGTGGCTAGTGGATATCAAAACCAAAAAAAAAAGAAGCATGATTTCTACTATTTTGAAGAATTATAATATATTTTCTTAACCAACAAACAGGTGCTTACTCTGAGATGCAAATTGAATTTTGACGTTAGCATTTTGGCGCCCAAAACAATTTTTTTTTTGTAAATTTAACATTTTTCGTCGTGCGGATTACTAAGAAAACCAAACAGACCATCAATAAGTAGAAAATACGTTTCTACCTAAGGTGAGGCGTACGTTTCTTTTTTTTTTTTTTTTCTCTTCACCTTTCTGATTTTAAGGCAAAATCAAATGAACCTCTAAATAACTTTAGTGTCGTCATAAATAACCTCGAGAGTTCACTATGCTATTGTTTGTTAAGAACACCTCTTTCAACAGTGATCTTACTATGTCACGGTGGAATGAAGCGGTCCTACCTTACCTGTCTGGAAACCAATTAGGGTATGTGTATGTTTATACTGCCTAGAACATAGTCTGCCTCAACGGGCGATTTGTCTCCCAGATGTAGGTGAGCCATTTAGCCAGTGCAGTACAACTGGTAGCCTAGGGTCTTTAACGTGCATTACGCAATATTAATAATACACGACGGCACGCCGGTACGATGCTCATCTAGATCGAAACGGGCAGTGTTGGGGATTCAACCCAGGATCCCTGGGTTATACAGCGCAAGCTTTCGCTCCACGTGCTTCGAGCTCAATCTGCTCTAGAGGTGTGCTCTAGCCCACTCGGCCACCGATCCTTTTTTTAGGGAGGAAGCTCCTTAGGGGCTAGCCATGTCCGTCCGCCGTCCGCCGTCCGCCGTAGGCCCGGCGTCGGGTGCTCGTGCTTCTGCTCGTGAGATCACGTGCTCACGAGCACGTGAGCCCATGCTCACGTGCTCGTGTAGGGCAAACAAAAAAAAAATTGGAAAAAAAAAGATGAAAACAATTATGAAAAAAGGAAAAGAAGATAAAAAAGAGTAGGGGGTTCTGAGATGCCATCCCATCTGTCTGCTTAAAAAAAGGAAAAGAGGAAAACCACACATTCTCCTACTGCCATGAATGAAAAGGCTCAAAGAAAAAGAAGGAAAAAAAGAGTAGGGGGTTCTGAGATACCATCCCATCTGTCTGCTTAAAAAAGAAAAATAAGAGAACCACACATTCTCCTACTCACATGAATGAAAAGGCTCGGCATGCTGCGGCTCGGCGTCTACGCAGACAAGCACCACCAGAGCTTCGCCCCAAGCAACATCATTCACCACATGGAGATGCGGTCAATTTATTTTTCTTTTATTGCACTTGGCCACCGATCCCTCTTTATCTGTCTGGACTAAAACCTTTCGATGTGTTGGCGTTTGCCTTGCAAGTGGCGTCAAATGCGCCAGTGCACGAGGCCCGTGTCTCGAGCGGCCCTTGGAAGCAGTTGTCGGCACAGTACTGAAATGAGCGGCCCTTGGAAGCGAATGGCAGCGGAGCACCCGCTCCTCGCAAGAGTCTTGCGCGTTTCCGCAACAATGGTTGGCGGTACTTGAAAGCGTGAATTTTATCAAATGAATTTAGTCTGCAGTTGTCGGTGCAGAAATGAAACGAGCGGCCATTGGAAGCGAATGACAGCGGAGCACCCGCTCCTCGCACGTGTCTTGCGCGTTTCCAAAACAATGGTTGGCGGTACTTGTAAGCGTGAATTTTATCAAATGAATTTAGTCTGCACTTGCCGGCAGCGCCTTCAACTTATGAAATTTACGAGGATAACTCGAGTGCAGCATGGCTTTATTTATTTGGGTGGTTCTTTTTCGCTGACAGGCAGACAGACGGAAACTGTCCTTTCTTGCCATACCCGTTGCCAACCTTGTCAGCTGCTGTGCACTTGGCGCGCGATTGTGGACGAGTAGTAGAGCCGCGCCACTTGCTTGGACAGAGAACTCCTTGGTACAGTTTACGGGTGGGAAACAGTTGCTTCTTGTTTTCTTTCAAACAGCAGACGTTCCCGAAGTCTGCCAGATTAAATTCCTGAAACGAGCTGGTCCCGAATCATCACGTCGGTGGTGCTATCGTACTCGCATTTGGCGGCTATCTCGCGCAAGCTCGTGATGTATCCTTTCATCGGCTCGCCTGGCTGCTGTAATCTCTGCTTGAATCGATGTCGCTCAACGAGTACGTTAGTTGTGGCTGCAAAAATCCTCCTTGCGAGCTTCAGCGTAGTAGTGAACTCGTCCGTGGTATCCCCACTAGCAGGCTTGTTTTGTTCCGTCGCACCCGCAGTCGCACACTTGCCTTCCGCCTCTGTGGTCGGCTGCTGCTGAGGTGGTGTCGACGTGGCCACGACGTTGTACTGCCGTTGTCCTTCCACTCCAAGACAGTGCAGCAAGATGGCTGCACGCCGCGACGCCTTGAACTCGTCTGCGCCAGAAGCCTCAATAAACCTGAGGAACGTTTGTTCCCATTGCGGCCATGGAACGGGAGGCTGGCCTGGCGTTTGCAGAAACGGCAGCGGCGGCGTAAGTCCGAAGTTCATGGTGGCTTTTTATGGTTTTCACCTCGTCGCCAATATTATGTTGCAGCCCTGGGGGGCTATGTTGCGCTTTTTGGACTCCCAGGAGACTTGGAAGAGGGAAGTGACGTCAACGACTAGATCGCCGGCATAGCGACCACGAAGAAGAGATGCGTACGCCGCGAGCTTCGAACCCGAAATCAGATCTTTATCGCGATGTGAATGCTCTATATACAAAAGGACAATGTTGCCGACACAACATTGTCAGCTCCGGCGGCGTTTCAGAGAATGATGACCACCATCCTGGATGGCTGTAAGGGGCTGCTATGCTACATTGACGACGTGATCGTATTCGGCAAGTCCGAAG
The DNA here is from genome assembly GCA_013358835.2 of Ixodes persulcatus. NCBI lineage: Eukaryota > Metazoa > Arthropoda > Arachnida > Ixodida > Ixodidae > Ixodes > Ixodes persulcatus. The sequence continues at coordinate 12,225 of JABSTQ010005676.1, read as the reverse complement.
CAGAGCACAGGGGGAATTTGCAGGAAATTCTACATCGCATTTCTGCTGCTGGCTTCAGCTTAACCAGAAATGCGAGTTCAACGTGCAAGCGCTCGACTTCCTGGGACACACCGTGAGTGCAGAAGGACTAACCCCTCTTCACTCCAAAGTAGAAGCGGTGGCTAAAGCTCCAGTACCACAAGATGCAGCTGCTTTGCGGTCGTTCTTGGGACTTGTCGGATACTACGCAAGATTTTTGCCAAATTATGCAGAAGTAGTAGAGTCTCTAAGGAAGCTGTCGCGTCAAGTGGTCCCATTTATATGGAACAAAGAAGCAGAACAGAGTTTCGAGCAAGTCAAGACATCGCTCTCTACATGCGGTGCTATTAAGATGTTTGATCCTGCACAACCGGTAGTTGTCACTGCAGATGCATCCATGCATGGCCTCGGTGCTGTGCTTCAGCAGGGTGTTGGCGATGACTTGAGAACAGTGGCGTTTGCCTCACGAATACTCTCACCGGCTGAACGGAAGTACTCCGTAGGAGAGAAGGAGGCCCTTGCCTGTGTGTGGGCGTGCGAGCATTTTCACGTGTTTCTCTGGGGACGGCGGTTCAAGCTACGCACGGATCATCAAGCGCTAGTAACTCTCCTGTCCTCTCAAGGGAATGGCCGAAGGCCACTGAGGATCTCAAGGTGGTCATCTCGCCTTCTTTATTACAACTTCGAAGTTGCATATCACCGAGGAAGCGACAACAAAGTAGCACACGCTCTGTCAAGGTTGCCATTACCTACCGGACATGAAGAGGAGGAAGAAATTGTATCATTCGTGTCATCTTGCATCACAAAGCATGAACTACAAGAGGCTGTACAGAAGGATGAGACATTACAACTTGTCATGAAGTACATTTCAACCAGGTGGCCAGACAAGAAAAGCTTGGCTTCCAAGTTACTTCCATTCTTCCGAGTGAGAGACGAGTTGGCAGTGGTGGACAACTTGCTGCTGCGAGGAGAACGACTGGTCATCCCAGCGTCGCTGATGGCCACCATGATTGAGCTGGCACACGAGACCCATCCTGGCATTATCAGGACCAAGCAAAGGTTGCGCGAGCGATATTGGTGGTCGGGTCTCGACCAACAGGTGGAGCAAGTCATCAGGAACTGCTGTGAATGCCAGTCTGCAGACAAGTCTGCCAAACCCGTCACCGCACCACTTCAGCCAATTCCGCTTCCAGAACGGGCCTGGCAGAAGCTGGCCCTGGATATTGTTGGGCCATTCACCAGAACTGGGAGTGGACCCGAGTATGCCATTACCTTGGTAGACTTTTACTAAAAGTGGCCAGAGGTATGCTTCGCATCAGTTGTGGCAACACAGACGGTGAATAAATTTTTATCTGCTACGTTTAGCAGAGAAGGCTACCCAGATGAAATTCTGACGGACCATGGGTCGCAGTTCAAGTCGGCAGCCTTTGAAGACTTCCTGAAAGAACGAGGAATTTGTCACCGCTGCTCGTCGGTGTATTACCCACAATGCAACGGGCAGGTGGAGCGGTTTAACAAGGTCTTCAAGGGGTTCATCCAGGTGGCAGCACTGGAGCATCGGCCTCTTGAAGTGGCCGTCCTGGAGTACCTGGGCGTTTACAGGTGCACACCTCATGCCACAACGGGGGTGCCGCCTGCTCTGCTCCTGCATGGTCGAGTTCCTCGGTCGAGGCTGGACATTGTGGGGTTCCCGTCATCAAAGTTCTTTGTGAACCCTGGCTCTGAATTAGCTGACCTCAGAGCGCGAGTACAGCAGCGGCAGGCTTACAGCAAGAGTTACACGGACTCCAAGAGGGCAGCAAGGGCGCCCACCTTCAAGCCGGGCGATTTCGTCAGGGTCCGCAAGCCAAACATACCGAAGAAATTAACATCGCACTATACGCGCCCAATGCTTATCACTGGTACACATGGACCAAGTTCTTACATCCTCAGTGACAACCGGACCTGGAATGCGTCGAAGCTTTCCGGTTGTGGAGAAGCGGGGAGGCGCCTGTCGAAAACATCACAGCAAGCGGCGTCAGCGCTGGAGTCGGCTGATGCGGCTGCAGCCGAGATCCCAGAGACTCGTCCCGTGGCTTCTTCGACGACAACCGAGACCGCGGAGACGGATTCCGTGTCGGCTTCAACGGTACCGACGGTACCCGAGACCTCGGTGGCTTGTTCGGAGTCGGAGGCAGCTTCGGCCCAGGTCAATACAAGAACAACGAGAGCACCTCTGCTGAGGAGAAAGCCTGCCTGGCAGAGAGACTTTGTAATGAACTAACTATGTTACTGTTTTCACTATCAGTTACACTGTTCCTTTTTTTTATTTCTTTGTATTTAGTTTTTTGGGTTGTTGTTTTTAGGGAGGGAATATGTTGTGTCGGCAACATTGTCATTTTGTATATAGAGCATTCACATCGCGATAAAGATCAGATTTCGGGTTCGAAGCTCGCGGCCTACGCATCTCTTCTTCGTGGTCGCTATGCCGGCGACCAGGGCTGCAACATAATATTGGCGACGAGGATGGGATTACATCCTCGTTACAACTAACGTACTCGTTGAGCGACATCGATTCAAGCAGAGATTACAGCAGCCAGGCGAGCCGATGGAAGGATACATCACGAGCTTGCGCGAGATAGCCGCCAAATGCGAGTACGATAGCACCACCGACGTGATGATTCGGGACCAGCTCGTTTCAGGAATTTCATCTGGCAGACTTCGGGAACGTCTGCTGTTTGAAGGGGCACCGCTGACACTAGAAAAGGCCGTATCAATGGCAACGCATTACGAAGACACCCAGCGCAACCTGAAAGAATTTGCAGCTGAGGGAGCGGTGCATCGCGTTACTGAAAAGGATAAAAAAGACGAACAGGAGGTGACGGAGCGTCGTTGTTACCGTTGTGGGTCGGCAAGTTACGTGGCAAGTTCAGTGAGCTGCAAAGCGCGACGGGCTCTGTGCCGGAAATGCAAAAAGACCGGGCACTTCGAGAAGGTTTGTAAAAGCACCACGACGCAGGGCCTGGACGTGAAAGAAATCAGCGAGAATACGAATTGTGACGTCGTACTTCTTCAGGTGAATACGGACAGCGGACAACGTGGCATCTACGCCGATCTGGAAGTAGAGACAGTGAGTCTGCGCTTTCTGGTAGACACAGGCTCTTCAGTGTCAATCATCACCGATGACATTTATCGGCAATGGTTCCGCGAGCGACTGGCTCTGGCACCGCCGTCTGTCAACCTGCTGGACTATTCGGGCTGCAAGATCGAAGTGAAGGGACGATTCCTCGCCAACGTTCGCTTCAAGGAGCGTTCGACTTGCGTTCTATTTTACGTGGTGGCGAAGGGGACGACCCTCATCGGACTAGATGCGATCTGCAATTTGCAACTTCAGATTGAAGGAGGAATCCTTGCAATGTCTGCACACGCAAACCGATGAGAACCCGCTACCTGCTGACATGAAGAAACAATTCTCACACTTATTCACCGACAATCTGGGTCTGGTGAAGGGCTTCGCTCACCAGGTCAAGAGGCGGGAAACGGTTAAGCCCGTGGCGGCAAAACTGCGGCGGCTGCCTTTAGCATTGCGGGACGCCGTGTCCGTAGAACTGCGCCGATTGGAGCAAGTTGGAATCATCGAACGGGTCGAAGCCTCCGAATGGATATCTCCAATTGTGGTCGTAAAGAAAAAGAACGGCACTATCAGGCTGTGTGTAGATTTGCGCGAGCCAAACAAGGCCATTTTAGTGGATGGATTTCCACTCCCACATACAGAGGAGCTTCTTCACCAACTTGCAGGGTCGACTCACTTCTCGAAGCTAGATTAGGCCTCGGTCTATCACCAAGTTGAACTGACAGCAGACAGCCGGGAGCTGACGACATTCGTCACTCATGACGGACTTTTTCGTTTTCGAAGAGTATGCTTTGGGTTGGCGTCAGCTCCGGCGGCGTTTCAGAGAATGATGACCACCATCCTGGATGGCTGTAAGGGGGTGCTATGCTACATTGACGACGTGATCGTATTCGGCAAGTCCGAAGCAGAGCACAGGGGGAATTTGCAGGAAATTCTACATCGCATTTCTGCTGCTGGCTTCAGCTTAACCAGAAATGCGAGTTCAACGTGCAAGCGCTCGACTTCCTGGGACACACCGTGAGTGCAGAAGGACTAACCCCTCTTCACTCCAAAGTAGAAGCGGTGGCTAAAGCTCCAGTACCAAAAGATGCAGCTGCTTTGCGGTCGTTCTTGGGACTTGTCGGATACTACGCAAGATTTTTGCCAAATTATGCAGACGTAGTAGAGCCTCTAAGGAAGCTGCCGCGTCAAGTGGTCCCATTTATATGGAACAAAGAAGCAGAACAGAGTTTCGAGCAAGTCAAGACATCGCTCTCTACATGCGGTGCTATTAAGATGTTTGATCCTGCACTACCGGTAGTTGTCACTGCAGATGCATCCATGCATGGCCTCGGTGCTGTGCTTCAGCAGGGTGTTGGCGATGACTTGAGAACAGTGGCGTTTGCCTCACGAACACTCTCGCCGGCTGAACGGAAGTACTCCGTAGGAGAGAAGGAGGCCCTTGCCTGTGTGTGGGCGTGCGAGCATTGGCACGTGTTTCTCTGGGGACGGCGGTTCAAGCTACGCACGGATCATCAAGCGCTAGTAACTCTCCTGTCCTCTCAAGGGAATGGCCGAAGGCCACTGAGGATCTCAAGGTGGTCATCTCGCCTTCTTTATTACAACTTCGAAGTTGCATATCACCGAGTGTCGTGTCCAGTGACTATGAAAGAAGAGAACGAGGACAGTCACGGGACACGAGCAGTTGAGAGACGCCATAGATTAAAAAGAACGCACGTTTGTCTCCAGGCTCGTCTCATGGGTTGTCTAAGGTCCGCTCACGGTACGCGACATGGTGGCAGCTTTTGAGTGATCAACCACGCGACCTCGAAGACGCCTGCGGTTGGTTTCCGATGGCACAGAACCAGTCTGGGCCTTCGCAAGCTGGAGATGGCACGGTCAGCACGGCACCACCGGGAGGGACGCCGTTCTTCAACCCGTTTGCCGTGGAACTTCCTGAGAAGCTCGACTTCAGGGACCCAAACGACTGGAGAAGGTGGATAGCACGATGGGAGCGCTATCGCATCATATCTGGGCTACATCTACGAGACCAAATAACCCAGGTAAACACATTTCTTTACGCAATGGGACGAGAGGCCGAAGACGTGCTGTTCTCACTGAAGTTGTCTACAGACGAACTAAACGTCTACACAACAGTGAAAGACAAGTTCGAAGCGCATTTTATTCCTCATACGAACGTCATCTTTGAGAGAGCAAGGTTCAACATGAGGAAACAAGAGGCTCACGAGACAGCGGAGACTTTTATTACCGACTTGCACAAGATGGCAGACACCTGCGACTACGGAAGCCTCAGGGAAGACCTGATCAGGGACCGGCTAGTCGTAGGTCTCTTAGACAAGAAATTAAGTGAAAAGCTCCAGCTCGACGCAAAACTCACGCTACAAGGAGCGATTGCAGCAGCTCGCAACTCCGAAACAGTCAAACGCCAACAACACGAGCTCCGTGGTCACGAGGCAGCGCGTACCGACGTGGACGAAGTTCGCAATCGAAGTGCCCGTGATAGCCCAGCACACCGCGAGCATTCAAAGCAACAGACTGCGTATGAAACATCGTGGTCCTGCAGATGGTGCGGCGGCGCATCGAGGCACAACAAGGCGCAATGTCCCGCAAATGGGAAGAAATGCAACGGTTGTAAGAAAACCGGCCATTTCCAAGCGGTTTGCATGACCAGAGACCGTCCAACACACGTACGCTCAAGCAATCATGGGAGGCAAAAGAAGTCCGTCGTGGACGAGCTCTTCGTGGGACAGGTGCTCCACTCAACGAACGGCCAACCATGGACAATAAGAGCCAGAGTGGGACAAAATACACTGACTTTCAAGGTCGACACCGGTGCGGACGTAACGGTGATTCCGGCCACGGAATACGATGAGCGCGCCATGGGTACCCTTACGGTCGCCAACGAGAGACTCCTCACAGCCGGAAGATCGCACCTCTCTACCCTTGGGCAGTTCATCTCGACCATCCAGTGGAACAACAAGATGACCCAGCAGAAAATATTCGTTGCTGAAGGTCTCCAATGCGCGTTATTGGGGCGCCCAGCGATTCAAGCCCTCAACGTGCTTCCTACACTGCACGAGGTCAGCACCGGCAGCCACTGTCCGGAGGAATACGAGTCGCTTCTCGAGGGTCGCCTGGGAACAATGAAGACGGAATACAAAATCGCACTTCATCCAGATGCCAAGCCCTTTGCGATAACATATCCTCGACGCGTGCCCATCCCGATCCTGCCAAAAGTTCGCAAGGAAATAGAGCGAATGCTGGACATGGGAGTGATCCAGAAAGTAGAGCACGCAACGGAATGGTGCGCGCCAATGGTAGTCGCAAAGAAAAAAGACGACAGCCTGAGGATCTGTGTTGACTACGCAGAACTCAACAACCAGATTGTCCGGGAACGCGTCATCATGCCCACAGTTGAAGAGAACTTGGCGAAGCTAGCTGGAGCACGTGTATTCAGCAAACTGGATGCAAACGCGGGATACTGGCAGGTTCCCTTGGCACCAGAATCCAGGGAACTGACAACTTTCATCACGCCCGTAGGACGCTTCCAGTTCCAACGTCTGCCGTTTGGTATTTCCACGGCACCTGAATTTTTTCAAAAAGAGATGCTCCGAATTCTCGAAGGCATACCAGGTCAGGTGTGTCACATGGACGACATACTGGTGTTCGGGCATAGCAGGCAAGAACATGACACGAACCTCAAGGAGGTGCTTCGACGTCTACAGAATGCAGGAGTCACCCTGAACAAGAACAAATGCGAGTTCACAAAGAACAAAGTAAAGTTCTTGGGGCACATCCTGGACAGCACAGGCATTGCTGCTGACCCAGATAAGACATCAGCTGTCATCAAAATGCCAGCACCCGAGAACCTGAAGGAGCTGCGATCATTTCTAGGAATGGTCAACCACTTGGCGAAATTCCTTCCTATGATGGCACAAAAGACAAGGCCGCTGAGGGACTTGCTACACAGCGATGCAAGTTGGTACTGGGGCGAACCACAAGAGACTGCCTTTCAGCAAATCAAAACAGAACTCTGTTCGACTCCAGTCCTCGCTTACTACAACCCTCAAGCGCACCTCACTCTTTCATCAGATGCATCATCATACGGACTTGGATCCGTACTGCTACAAGAAGGCCAAGATGGCAACAGACTTCCAGTGGCTTACGCTTCTCGATCCATGACGGAAGCAGAGCAAAAGTACGCTCAAGTGGAAAAGGAAGCGCTCGCTGTCACATGGGCGTGCGAACACTTCCGAATGTATTTAATAGGACTGAGGTTCCATGTTGAAACGGACCACAAGCCGCTGGTGCCACTATTTTCAACAAAACGACTAGACGAAATGACGCCACGTCTGCAGCGCTTGCGGATGAGGATCCTGGAGTACGACTTCACGATATCGCACACACCAGGAAAGGAGATGCACACCGCCGATGTACTATCGCGGAAACTCCAAGCATCTCAAGCAAGTCAGGCAGACAAGGAGGAGACATACGTAAAAGAGTACGAACTTTTAGCACTCGAGCTCCTGCCCGCGTCATCTGAATTAATCGACAAACTCAGGTCCGAATTGAGTAAGGATGCGACCACGGCACGTATCATGCTTTACTGTCAAAGCCAATGGCCTGCGCTCACAATGTTACCACCAGAAGCCAGGAAGTACGGGAGCGTAGCATCGGAACTCACCACTGTTCAAGGGCTGCTAATGAGGAACAACCGACTCGTCATTCCACCGGTACTACGACAAGACATTCTCGAACGCCTGCACAGCGGACACCAGGGCATCGTAAGATGTCGAGCCAGGGCAAGGGACTCCGTTTGGTGGCCAGGCATCAGTCAGCAGATGCACGACTACGTCAACCTGTGCCCCACCTGCCAGAAGTTCCGCCGACCAGGTACAGAGCCCATACTTCAGACACCTCTGCCTGAACGTCCCTGGCAAGAAATCGGCATGGATCTCTTCCTGTTGGACGGAAAAAAACTACTTGGTAGTTATTGATTATTTTTCCAAGTTCTTTGAGCTTAAGCAGATTCACAAGACGACATCAAAAGACGTCATCAGAGCACTTAGCGAAATATTCGCGCGATTCGGAATCCCGGAGGTGATTCGCTCTGACGGTGGACCCCAGTTCACATCGAGCGAATTCAAGAGGTTCACTCACGAGTGGGTAGTGCGACACGTGACGTCCAGTCCCTACTACCCTCAAAGCAATGGCGAGGCGGAGAGAGCAGTGCAAACCGCAAAGAACTTGCTGAGGAAGTCAAAAGACCCTGCACAAGCTCTTCTGGCTCACAGGACTACCCCGGGGAAGGAGGGCTATTCGCCAGCGGAACTTTTGATGGGGAGAAGACTGAGGTCTACGGTTCCTTCATCACCGCGACTTCTGACGCCCAACTGGAAATACACTGCTCGCTACAGGCAGCGTCACAAGGTTGTGAAGGCCAAAGAAGCGAGACACTACAACAAGCGCCATAGGGCGAGACCCAGAGCCGAACTGACACCTAGATCAGCAGTCTGGATGCATGCGGGCGCTGCTCACCAAGGCGTTGTGTTACAACAAGCTAGCGAACCACGGTCGTACATAATACAGACTGATGACGGGGCGCGACGCCGTACAACCAGACATCTACAACCTGCACCACAAGACATGACACCGAGCGTGGTCACTGACAAGGGACCACCAGCTTCATTTGCAAGCAACAACGCGTTGGTTACCAGAAGCGGAAGGGTTTCTAAACCACCGGAACGTTATGGACAATAGAGCACAGAAGGGAAGGTGTCGTGTCCAGTGACTATGAAAGAAGAGAACGAGGACAGTCACGGGACACGAGCAGTTGGGAGTGACGCCATGGATTAAAAAGAACGCACGTTTGTCTCCAGGCTCGTCTCATAGGTTGTCTAAGGTCCGCTCACGGTACACGACAGTAGCCATGGCTGATAACCCTGTTAATGAAAGTGTTTGGTGTAGAATACAATTGTGTGGTGCATCTTGTGTGATAGGAGCAGTTTACAGACCGCCTAACGCCCCTTTGTCATTTTTAGACTCAATTCAAGATTACCTGTGTAATACTATCCCTGCAAATACGCGTGTCATTGTAGCAGAAGATTTTAACCTGCCTGGTATACAATGGGAAAAGCTAGAAATAGGAACTACTGATGTTAGGCATTGCGAGACACTATTAGATATTGCATTTAGTCATGACCTCACGCAAATTGTGACTGAGGTAACCAGGGTCGGGCCATCAACAAAGTCAATATTAAATCTCGTATTCATTGACAACAAAATCACCCAGTATGATGTTTCCGTACTTGATGGAATTTCCGATCACAAACTTGTTTTACTTTGTATAAAGCAGGGCTTGCCACCAAAGCGCGAGAAAAAACAAACTATTCTTGTCAGAGACTTTCATAAGGCTGATGATGTAAGCATTTTAGACCATTTAGAATTGTCTTTGTACTCGTTTGATGGAGCAACTGACGTTGACATACTCTGGAATAAGTTTAAATCCATAATTAACTTTTGCCTAGAAAACTTCATTCCACAGCGGGTCAAAACAGTAAAAAAGCGAAACCCTTGGGTAAACCGCGAAATAATCCAGCTAAAACGAAAAATAAAACGTAGAAGAAAGAACAAAACAAAAAATAAAAAGGAGATTTCTCGACTTTCCTTGACCCTTAGGGACAAACTGGCCGCCGCTATGGAAGCTTATTATTCAAAGACACTCACCCAATTTATGAAGGACTCCCCCCAGTGGTTTGGGCGCCATCTTGCTCCATCACACGAGAGGATTCAGTATGTAGTCATTGACGAACAAATAATTACCGACCACACAGAAGTCGCTCAAAAGTATAACGATTATTTCCACTCTGTGTTTGTTCCTCCGGAGTCTTCTTTTTCTTACCCCAGCATGGTGAGCGTTGATGAGCTACCAGCCATGCCAGATATTATTTTGTCGGAACAGGGAATTTTTTCACTCCTTCTTAATATCGATACAAAAAAGTCTGCCGGTCCCGATGGCATCCCAAATGAATTCCTGAAGCGCTACGCGGAGTGGATGTCAAAATATTTGCTGATTATTTTTAAGGCGTCACTTGAACAGCATAGTTTACCTTCCGATTGGCTAACGGCAAGAGTGGTGCCTATCTACAAATCGGGAAACAAGCACAGTGTTGAAAATTATAGGCCCGTTTCAATTACTTGCGCGTGTTGTAAGATGCTAGAGCACATACTATCAAAAAGCTTGTCCACCTTCTTTGAGAATTCCAAGATACTTAATCCTAACCAACATGGTTTTAGGCAACAACTGTCTACAGTAACTCAGCTTGTTCAATCAGTCCATGACTTTGCAAAAATTCTAAATGAAAGAGGACAGGTTGATGCAGTATGCTTGGACCTATCGAAAGCATTTGACCGCGTCCCACACGCAGAGCTTCTTAGAAAGCTACTCCAACTAGGTGTTAATCTAAACGTTATCAAATGGATTAAATCCTACCTAACAAATAGAACACAGTTTGTAGAAGTGAATGGCGCAAAATCAGGGACTCTAAGTGTAACATCTGGCGTTCCTCAAGGATCTGTGCTGGGTCCCATTTTGTTTCTGAGTTACATAAATGACAGCAAATAAGCTCGATCCTTCCCTCACTGTACGCCTGTTTGCGGACGATTGTTTAATTTATTCAAGAATCTCAAGTCAAGAGGACCAGGTCAAACTAAACTTAGCATTAAAAGTTATCAATGATTGGTACCCAGAGTGGAAAATGAAGATAAACTACAAAAAAAACAGTGTATGCAAGGCTAACAAACAAAACTAAAAACATTTTGTTGTTCGATTATGAATTTGATGGCACGTCAGTAACTTCAAGTACCTGGGGGTTACTATAACTGAAGACCTGAACTGGAATATGCACATAAATAACATATGTTGCTCAGCTGAAAGAAGACTGTGGTCACTACGACGTAAACTAAAGGGCGCCTCATCGGAAGCTAAATTAGCTGCATATTTAACCCTAGTGCGCCCCGTACTGGAATATGCAAGCGTAGTATGGGACCCGTTCAGAAACTACCAAATAGACAGGATTGAAAGAATTCAGAGAAGGGCAGCCAGGTTTATATTGTCAAAATACAGGACGACGGACTCAGTCACTGATATGCTAAAACAGCTAAACCTACAGCGTCTCGAACAACGCCGAAAAATAGCTAGACTGAAATGCATTTATTCAATGCACCGGAACTTATTCAACTTTGACGTTTAACAATACATAAAACCAAGATCATCTCGCTCAGTTCGAAGCAGCCATCCGTATCAGATAACTCCAATAATGGCACGTATAGATGCATTCAAATATTCATTTTTCCCTCGAACCATAGAAGATTGGAACTCTCTACCTCATGAAATAGTGAACATAGACTCATTGAATAGTTTTGAAAATAACTTACTTGCTTATCTTGCGTCCTCCAGTGGTAGTTGGTCATAATATACTGACTGTTATTATTTTGTTACATATTATGCCTGTGTGTTTTTGTATGTGCGCCTGTGTTTTTTTATATGGGCGTGTGCAGTGGCCAGGACATCGGCCACATATGATTTTATTTTGTACCACCCTGTATCGGCCTTCGGGCTAACAGTATGAATAAATAAATAAATAAAAATTCGAGTTACTTGAACTTTAGAGGAACTTGTCCGATAACGTGGACCTAATTGTTACTGAAAATATTCACACTACCTCATTGTTTTGTCATTAAAATTATTGTTAATTTCAGTGTTGCAAAATCCCTGCCTGCTGTATCAGTAATATTCCAACCTAAAGCAAAAATAAACAAAAACGAGATGAACTAAGATTAACAACCCCTAAAAATAACAAGCAGAGCCTGACGATTACTTGCTTAGTGCGGTGGTCGCCCAAACACGCTCCCTCTCAAGCGCTTCACAAAAGAGTAGAAAAAAAATCAAAACACGTAAACAAAATAAAGAAGCAACACGAGCGGCGTCTCTGCTGTCTTCCCTAAAGGGCTATTTATACTCCGTCGTAACGTCAACGAGCGCACGCGCTCGTTCACGCTCTCTGACGCTGTCTGCGAACGGGCGACTCCAGCGA